>CM068370.1:492728469-492920969 GCA_034769895.1 Magicicada septendecula
AAGGGTTCGCTTGTTGAATCGATAGCTAACAATATGCCGGTAACGTCCGCCGTCGTCTATGATGCAGCAACAATCGATATTCGACAGCGGCCCGGAAGGTTGTATGCGACCGTGCAGCACTCTATTCGAGAAATGACAAAGCTGTGCTCACCGGACATGATAGTTCTTTGTTTCTGACACAGGGAGCGCTGTACACTGTCACGTATTCTCAACGATTAAAATTGTACAAAATTATCGAAAATAAGTTTTACAAAATTTGTTTTAACTATTGAATTTAAAAAAATAGGTATAGAGTACCATGCATGACTTCCATGTTCTAATTAATTATAAAATTACTTTTAATATGTACACAAAAACTCGGAACGAAACCAAATCAGCATGCTTTTGGTAAAAACCCTCAGAAAGATAATCAAAATGCGAATTGTACCTAGTTGTTTATTTTAAAAATAAAGCATTAATTTGATTAAATTATCTTTTATTTAAACAACGCGAAAAGCGAATACCGCCCAGTGTTTGTTTTCTGTGACTTTCTGAAAACGAAAAATTATTTTGTTTACATATCAGTGGTTACATAGCATGGACGATATCAGTTGCTAATAATTTATTGAAATTTTTAAGTTTCAGGTCGAATAAATTTATAACATCAATACAAAAAAATTACCCCCTCCCCTTTTAACTACCCTTTTCATTTATAGGTATTTCATCTACCTTTCTACAGTGGATTATTATGCCCTTCTATTCAGGATACTTTATTTATAAAAATTAAGTACTTGACTCTTGTTAAAACGTAAAACGTTGCAGGTGAACAACCCCTTCCTCTTAACCGATCTTCACCAAAATCAATGGGCCTTGGGTCCTCTACAAGTCGGGCACATTTGCAAAAAAATATTTGATCCTATTTGAATTTGCGGCAGTTATCGTTCGCTACAGAAAAAAAATCTACACACAGACACACATACAGACACTTTAGGAAAATGACTTTTCTTCATGTTTTGAGAGTAGTGCAATCAGAATCTGCCCTTATCTCGAACACGATTTTTTCGCTATCACCATACTTCCATTTCCTTATGGAACATGGAACTAAAAGAATTAATTCAAAATTTTGTGACATATTTCAGAACAGAAAATAAACATAATATAAAATACGTTCCACGCTCACTTCATTTTTTACAGTTACCTACTCATATAGAGATCACCAAATTCCGTGATCAGTGAGTGACTTCCAGACTAGGCGATGTCTGTCAATGTTAATAATTAATTACTTATTATTACTACTGGTGGTAATTAATATGCAAGTAAGTAAATAATAATGATATGTAAGTAATTTGCAGCGTCATATAAGAAAATTTCCAAACAAAAATAGGCTACGTAAAACTATACGTGAATACGTTTAAAAGGAAATAGTGACATTCTTTAAAGAATATTAATGGTTACGACAAACTTATGAGTAGAAAAGTAACCTAAATACTATAGTAACCATCATCAGCATTTTCCAACATATAGGCCTATGTAAATGATATAATATAGACAATACAGATGTAATTTTATTTTTAAAAAAGTATTAACAAAACAAGACGATCTATTTAAAATTATAAATTCATTAAAATAAAAAAAAATATGGCTTAAACATAAAATATTCCAATATAACATGTCAAAACAGCTGATTAAGTAAATAACCATTAAAACAATCTACAAGTTAAATCAAATTAAATCTATCATTTCTTTTAAATTAATTCGATTATTCTTAATTTTTTCATATTGAAATCGAATCGATTAGATTATTTGTTAAGTCATCTATAAACCTCTTAACCTCTAATCATACTGATATAATCGATCAAACGTACCGTACGTCATGTGAAAAGACAATAATACATTTTACTTGCAGAAGTAGTTAATATTCGAATATATGTATTCATATATGGTCAGATTTTTTATATACATATTTTGACGTAGAATACGTCTTACCTTTCATGCCAGCAATAGGCACCCCCAACCAGAAAATCGAGGGTTACGTTTTCACGTCACGTTTGAAATTGAAATGTTGTCTAAACGACAAAAGATTCACGCTTATATGAGGTACCATTCGACAGATAAAGGAACAAAGATAATAAATAGCACAATATAAGCGGGCTATTGCATCATCCAGCGCGGGGTGAGCGGGGGGAGAAATAGAAATGTTTTGCGCCGCACGGCGCGCACTTAAATTAGTATTTCTCCGGTTTCCGATGCGATAGAACGTTGAGTGAGGTGTCGTTAAAATTGTCTCATCGAGTACTATCTACATAGTGTACCGTAATAGCGGTGATATTATTAAGACGTTTGAATAATCGTAATTCAAGTTGTAAAAATCGTGTGTTCGGACAAAATGTCGCGGTATATGAATGCTAAACGTGCTCAAAAGTATCGTAAACACATACAGGAGAGTAGAGAAAATCATGGGGAATTCATAAAACCCAAAATGACCAACGGCGAAGGTCAGAGTTTTTACCGACAACGCTTAAAAGACAAGGAAATAAATACTGAAGTCGAGTTGGATGAGGAAGAGCGCCCGACTTCGCACGTGTATCAGCCGATCGAATTCAGCAAAACGTGGCAGTTAGCTACAAAGCACATCCACAAAACATTCTTTAATAATGAATTTGGACACGCGTGTGACGTTTGTGACAGACTGTGGTTCCAGATGGACGTAAAGATAGTGGCTGTTAAAGTGATGCCGTTGCAACACCATGGAGACCAGAATTAATTACCATAGTAACAAGTAAATAAACAAATGACATTTAGCGGCATCGGAACTATACCTTTATCCGTTCCTGCAGTTTTTAATGTTTTTATTCATAACACATTAGCAACCCTAAAGCACACAGACGTATTCTACGCTCTGAAGATTTGCGGCCGTGGCTCCGACACAGGCCCCGCCGACTTTTTTTACATTATTATTAATAACAACAAAACTTTTCACAAGAATATATTTTTTATTATTTCATGCATTACATTGTTTCAATAGTATTTAACTAGTCTATCATCATCAGATATAAAATGATGATATAAAATAATATTAAAAATCTAAGTTATATATAATATATAATATATTCTTGTAAATGTGTTGTTATTATTAATAATATGTGTGTGTGTGTGTGTGTGTGTGTGTGTGTGTGTGTGTGTGTGTGTGTGTGTGTGTGTGTGTGTGTGTGTGTGTGTGTGTGTGTGTGTGTGTGTGTGTGTGTGTGTGTGTGTGTGTGTGTGTGTGTGTGTGTGTGTGTGTGTGTGTGTGTGTGTGTGTGTGTGTGTGTGTGTGTGTAAAGTAATTTTATCATATTTCGGTTGTTTCAACCTCCAATTAGCCTGCGGTAGACAAAACTCCTGATACATTGTATAATTCTCAAGAAATTGTTCTGTATCTTCAGAGGTTTTTGAATTGTAATTGAATGTTTCGCTTACAATATAGTTAACGCTTGATCCGTTAACTTTTATTGTAAGCGAAACATCCAATTGCAATTCAAAAACCTCTGAAGATACAGAACAATTTCTGTGGAACTTGCGTCAGGTGAAAATAAACCTACTTGCAGTTGTATTTATCTGAAGATATTACACAGGAGTCCTGCAGGAAACTCAATGAATTACTTGCAAAACAATGATTCACAAGAAAAAATAAAAATATTTATTTATTAAGTAACAACAATGAAACTAAAAGTGTGTACATATAAATTTTAATGCCAGAAACAAATAATTATATATTTTAGATGAAAATGGGTAAACGATGACAAACTAAACAACGCAAAAAACAGAGACATACTGCATCTCTGTATGTCTGACACCCTACATACAGAGTCTGTATTGTGTTCGACACCCTACGCAGGCAGAGAAAACAAATTAATCGTAAGTATTTAGACTGGTTACTGTTTCTAAACAAAAACAAACACAAACACTAGCTACTAACTACGCACTCAAACACACTGTCAAATTGCTACTAAACATTGCTATTGTGTAAAGTAAATCCACTACTACACTGCTGCATCTCTCTGCTGACGTTAGAGTCTTTACTGTGGGCGAGGTCTATTGAAACCAGACGTATAAAATGATAACACCAGAACGTATAAACCGGACTTGATAACAAGAGGGCGAATGCTACTAGTTGGGATGATACCAGTGGTATAGGGCCGACATTCATTCCCGAACAGTCATCTGCGCTGACCAAATGCATGAATTACTCCCACTTACTAGTATAGCTAAGTTATCTAGAGAGAAGAGAGGGTGGAGACGACGCGATGACAGTTCACTGTCTCACTTCCACGTTATCTCTCCCTCTCTGTCACACACATGCTTCCACTGTTCTCGCCAGTCTTGTTGCAACCGATGTTCACACTATGAAACACTGTACAAGACTGCTGTGCGCATGTGCGAGATAAATGAAAATTTTATTAGCCTCGTAACGAGGTAGGTGTTGGCGCATCTCTAAGCCTGTGTTCAATTACTGTCGTCAGGTTTCTGACAGACTTTGCAAGTTCTTAAGCTTTCACCGTCGGTTTCAACATTGTTGTCGCGCCGTTAGGGCGTGGTCCACAGCTGTTGCCGTTATGGACAAACGTTTCGGGCTCACCTTCGGTATCTAAATTGTGTTGTAATTGTCAATTGTACTTACTGTAATTGTATCATAATTGTACCTTGAAGTGAGAGGGAGAAACGTTGTCATTTAGCTAGCAGATGTTTTGAACATAAAAATAGTTTTAGGAACTTTCCCAGGGTTTGTTAATTAGATCTCACCCTCTTTCTTAAAAACAGGTGTCAGGAAGCAATAATCGTAAAGTTTAGTTTGCGGGTAACCCCAAGTTACTTAAGACCGATGCAGCTGTGGGAGGTTAAAAGAAGCCACTCTCTTAGATGAAAGGGTGACAGATTTATGAAAATCAGAGGGAGTCTTATGAAGGACACAAGTTAGACAGGAAATATAAAAAGTCACATAAAGTTGATACCCTTCAGGGGTGAAGTGAAATAAATTGGTCTCGGGTGTGAAGACAGGTGTTGTATTTGCGTGAGAACTTTAATCCTAGAGGGAAACACCCACAGAAAATGACGTAGGGTCACGTGACGCAGTGTCCTGACGAATAGTGATAGTTCTTATAAAATTGTAAGAGAATTACCCTCACTTCCAATAGATTTAGCCTATCATAGTTAAGGTTTTAGAGTTAAGAGTAGGGAACAGTCCCACCACTAAAACTAAGGGTTACACCCACGATGATGTACTATAAAAACTCTAGCATTCGCTGGAGAAGTCAGATCTGATTGTGTAAGAGGTCCGAGAGAACTTACGCATCTTTTCTCATTTTTATTTTGACTTTGATCTGTGTTGGAAGGTGTTCTTAGAGAGCCGGAAAACCAGATGTTGTCAATAGTTTGTCTTTGTAATTTTTGAAGTAACTAAAAGTAGTTACATTAATTTGTGAACTAAGTACTAGTAACTGAAGGTACTTAGAGTTTAAAAGAGTAATTGAATTAACTGACTTTTAGTTTGTCAAGAGGAGTTTGTATAAAGTAACTTGTAAAAGTTCGTTTGTATTTTGCTAATCACAATAAATTGTCTTCAAGAAGAACGGTTCATTCTAATGATTCAACTTCACCTCCGGAACCACGTCAAACAAACAGTTGTAGCTTAGCAGCCCTCGATAGGTTACAACAATTGGCTCGGTGTCCGCCAGTTCACCTAACATGTGAGGTAGAGACCATGTGTTTCGCCTGAGAAGGCCCACTTTTAAAAACTTTCGCAATATAATAATTTATATTGCACGATCAAGAGCTTACAACCGTAGGAATGTTTTATTCGGTTTCAGGGATCTGCAGACACTGCACGTTTACAAGCCCAATCACACTGCTGCACTTAAAACAAATTTAACGACTTTATATACATTGACGACATATCGAGAGCATGGAAATCCAGAATGACTTCGGGAATACAGCTTAACAAATCAATTTGTATGGGTTCACTGTTATACGCGGATGACATAGTTTTTATTCAAGAAAATTAGGATGATTTACAAAAAGCTATGTTTCAATTATAAGAAGTGGTAAGAGAATACTCACTGACAATTTCAGTTAGAAAGACCAAAACCATGGTCTTTAAAGGTAAATATCCAGTGTGGACTAAGGTGTAGCTATAAAAAACAGCACTTTTAGAACAAGTGAGCCGTTTCAAATATCTCGGCTGTACAGTAAGCTACGAATCTGAATATGATATAAGCGAGAAGATGAATAAATTTAGGAATCTTTGTGGTACGATCCATAGAAATCTTAGAAATAAAACAAGACGCAGCATAAGGATTAAATTTTATAAGACAATTATTCCAATACTCATGTTGATTTATACAAGTGATGCGTGGGTCATGACAAAAAAGGAAAGCGGCAAGATTCAGAGACTGAAATGCAATTTCTTCGAAATACTTTAAATAATACATGGCAAGATAGAATAAGGAATGAAGGTATCAGAGCAGAACTCGAAGTAAATGACATAAAAGAAATTATTTCAATTTACAGAAGACAATGCAAAGGATGGCAGAGGATCGATTGCCGGAAGCAGCACTTAACTATAAAGCCATTGGTAGAAGAGACGTGGGTCGTCCGAGGATGAGACGGGTGCCGGAACAGGTTTATATAACCTAATGTTTGAGGAGGAGGAGGAGGAGGAGGAGGAGGAGGAGGAGGAGGAGGAGGAGAAGGAGGAGAAGGAGGAGGAGGAGGAGGAGGAGGAGGAGGAGGAGGAGGAGGAGGAGGAGGAGGAGGAGGAGGAGGAGGAGGAGAAGAAGAAGAAGAAGAAGAAGAAGAAGAAGAAGAAGAAGAAGAAGAAGAAGAAGAAGAAGAAGAAGAAGAAGAAGAAGAAGAAGACGTTTCTTGCGTTGAGAAGAAATCAGCAATACAGTTGAATTTATATAAGTAAGTATCGCGACGGAACCATGTTTGAAGATTTCCGTGTTTGCTTAACGACAACAGCTGTGGACTATGGCCTTACAGCTCGGCTGATAATCATTTAAACAATATTGAAGCCGGCCTTGAAAGCTTAAGAACTTTCACGCATTACGTAGTGTTTAATACACGGACACGTCATGGATAGCCTCACTTGTTACAGTCAACTGACCTTCCCTACACTATACTCTGGAGAACATACGATGGCGACAAGTGAAAGCTAATGCGCAGAGATAGACAGAGAGTGTGGCTCACCGTGATTGTACACTGGAACACGCTCCGCCCCGAACTAGTTCCTGATTCCGTCTCGCACCCAAAGCTAATGCGCAGAGATAGACAGAGAGTGTGGCTCACCGTGATTGTACACTGGAACACGCTCCGCCCCGAACTAGTTCCTGATTCCGTCTCGCACCCAAAGCTAATGCGCAGAGATAGACAGAGAGTGTGGCTCACCGTGATTGTACACTGGAACACGCTCCGCCCCGAACTAGTTCCTGATTCCGTCTCGCACCCAAAGCTAATGCGCAGAGATAGACAGAGAGTGTGGCTCACCGTGATTGTACACTGGAACACGCTCCGCCCCGAACTAGTTGCTGATTCCGTCTCGCACCCAAAGCTAATGCGCAGAGATAGACAGAGAGTGTGGCTCACCGTGATTGTACACTGGAACACGCTCCGCCCCGAACTAGTTCCTGATTCCGTCTCGCACCCAAAGCTAATGCGCAGAGATAGACAGAGAGTGTGGCTCACCGTGATTGTACACTGGAACACGCTCCGCCCAGAACTAGTTCCTGATTCCGTCCCGCACTCCAGTCAGTGTAACGATTGACTGGCTCTTATTAACTGGCATATCACGTGATTCTTTCTCTTGCCTCCGCGCAGCTGACAGGTCTCGCCTTAGTACTAACGTGCTCCCGAGTGGCTCCTCCATCACTCCACCGTACACACCCCAACGCATGTCCACATGACTCCACACAACCTTAACACATGTTCATCCTCTAACACGTTCTATGCATTTTGTTGTTCTTAGCAGCTCTCAGAGAATAGCGTAATAGGCTGAAACGAATGTGAGAGTATTAGAGTGAATTGTGAAACTACGAAGCGTACGTTACGCCATTACAGAACGTTCTCCATGTTTCTCGGCTTTTCCAGCAGAGTCCAGCTGTAATGTGTGTGTGCGCAGTGAGTACATATTGCTGCTACTTTGAGAAGGACAATTATGTGACACCTAACATGCGACCACAATCAAGACTGTTTCAGACTTCACCGGTCACGGACTGTGTTGAAGGCCGCAATCAGTTACGCTCTAGTGTTTTCGAGTAGTGTTGACGTGTATTATGGATTATTCTGGAACACTTGTGCTATCTATTTAAACAACGACAGCTGCCGCTTAGTTTCAGTTCAAGTGGCGATTTATTCCAGTGAGGTTCGAAGTATTGTGGCGAAGTGTTATGTGTTTTATAATTGTGCGGGACTCTATTAGTTGACATTATTATTGCGGCCGGACAATTTTTATTTGACTTGTTGTAAGATACTATAAGTATTAAATTGTTAATGGTTGATTACAAATTGTTAATGGTGATATCGTTAAAGGTGGTTATTAGTGACGTCATTGGTGTCGTATATTTTGTTTTCCACTGTACCATACGACAATCAAGGAGACCGTTGTAATAATATGTTGATTGTCTGTGTGTGTATTTAATGTATTATTTTTATACAGGGTTAAGGTTAATAATGTTTTGCCACATCCTTGAATAAAAAATTCTATAACTAATAATGAAAACAAGGATAAAAAAGAGAAGTAAAAAAGAATAAGAAGTTGATGAAAGGAAAAAAATTAAATCTACAGAGCAGACGTGTGCAGAATGTAAAGGAATGTTGCTTCATTTTGATATCAAGTTATTTTCTTCAGCGTCGGACCGGACGCTTCTGGTGTTTCCATTAATTTGACTCGGTTCCTGGGGGAACCTCGACCGGTTTCTCCCGACCCAGTGATCGTTCAACAGGGAAATAACAGCGCCTACTCAGACGCTAGTGTCAGACGCACAATGTTTGCTACCCCCGGTGCCCCATAAAATACACACTTTGTCGTATTGTATACTTGTCTACGAACCGGGATATGAAAACACCAGGTCCCAGCCTGCTCGTCGTGGGAAGCCCTTCGAGAATAATGAAATAGCATTTTTAGTAACTGTAACACCGTTATTGATTTGAAATAACCGCCTCGTATTCACATCTCCCAGTACGTAAGCCAACGTACTGAGTAGATTTTGTTACGTAGTCGTTTTGTAAATGTACTGTTGGATATGTATTATTTTATAAAGGTGTTGAGGCAACGAAATTTAAAAGTTGCATTTTATTAGAGGCTATATTGGATTGTAAACGCAAGACATTCGTAGAAACATCATCATCATCATCTTCAAGGACTAAACCAAGAACGGTTTGTTCCGGTCTCAAACAGTCAAAGAGTAGTTGGTCACTCCAGCGCTTCCTCGGACGTCCCACACCTCTCCGTTCCCCTTGGCTTATAGTTACATAGTTGTTTGGGGATGCGGAAGTCATCCATTCGGCAAAGATGATCCCACCAATTCAGCCGGTACTGGGCAACCCTTTCGAGTGTACTCATAATATTCAGTTTCTGCCGTATATCTGTGTTTCTTCTTCTATGATCATGGAGAGTATACGCTGCCACATGCCTGAGAAATCTCACTTTAACCGCTTGGACACCACTGGCCTGGGCTTTCGTTAATATCCAGTTCTCTAAAGAAGAAGTGTGGGAAGGGCCAACACCTTGTAGAGTTTTAGGCGTGTTTCTTTACTTGCTGACTTAAGAGTTCGCCTAATGGTCCCGCATATAAGGTTGAACTTATGCAACTTACTCACAACGTCGTTGCTTGCATTATAAGACACACTGTAGCCCAGGTATTCAAAATTGCTGATTTGTTCCAGGATAGTACCATCTATAACAATGTTTGCCCGTACGGGATCAATTCCACGAAAAACCA
Source organism: Magicicada septendecula (assembly GCA_034769895.1). Lineage (NCBI taxonomy): Eukaryota > Metazoa > Arthropoda > Insecta > Hemiptera > Cicadidae > Magicicada > Magicicada septendecula. Next base: position 492,738,426 of record CM068370.1, read on the forward strand.
TCACCTTGCTCTTAAGTGTGGATATTTGCAATCCAGAGTCTTTGCATATTCGATTTAACAAATGAATATGGGTATACAAAAAATCAATACAATATTTTACGAGACGAAAAGCAGAATGTACTCACACACACACACAAGCGATTCAGCAAACCAGTTACAAAGTACCAACTGTAAAACGACTAAATAACTACTGCAAGGAGAAATAAGCTAAGTAGCCTACTAACAGAAATGGAAGTAAATTATCTGGAAATAATTAATAACGGAAATGAAAGAGAAATAAAAACGGTACGGGAAATGACATACGGACCCAGAAAAGAGCAAAAAAAAAAAAAATGGAACTGATCGGTGTGAGTTGTTGTTTGGTTTGGGAAAGGGGTCGGGCAGCAGTGAGCATGTCAAGGGATTTTGTTACTTTTTGTTGTTGTTGTTCTCGTTATATACCGCCCTTAGAAGTTGCACATCAGCCCTAAAGCCGCCTCCATCCGACCCGTTAGGCGGATCCTTTACAGCGCGCTCTTATGTTTTTATTACGTAGCAAAATATTGCGGCAGAAACAAGAGCACAGGAAGTTGAACGAATGTGCTGTGTACGTCATATGAAGTGTGTGTGTGCGCGTGTGCTCCACCTCTAAGTTGTATATACGGCGACTTTCCGGGAAATGTAGAGACAAAAACATACCGTACACATAGCGCACTGCAAAGAACGCAACAGAGACGAACGGTAGATTTTGAACGCGACAAAAATAAAACTAATCCGGATTGTGTTCTATTTAATCTGAAATAGTTGTTGAATTAAAAATAATATCCTATATCGATTTCATTTCTATAAACGGAAGAAGCCTCCATTGTTAAGTCTGACTTAGAGGCAACGATAACGAATCAAACGTGTTGTAATGAAGAATTTAAACGTCGAACAGGCAATGGAAAAAAAGGCAGTGCGATACTGTACTCATATCTGTGGTATAAAAATAAGATGAATTAAATATTGGGAAAAATATAACAAACGGTTTTACCAAAGGTTTACGCCAGGGATGTTGTCTATCACCCACGTTTTTCAAAATTTATACTAAGAAAGAAATAGAAATTGGAAAAAAATGTGCACGAACATGGGAATTCCACTTGATGGTGATACAGTTTATTCATTACAGTTTGCTGGTGACCAATTACTTTTAGCTCAAGATTTTGAAGACATAGAATACACGTCTAGGAAATTGATACAGGAATATTGGAAATTGGGACTAAAGGTAAATATGAATAAAATAAAATACATGGCAATAATTGACCTTCATCAAGACTTGTTATTGGAGGATGACATGGCGAAGATTTTATATACAGAGGAATACAAGTATTAACGGTGAAAATTACGGCCAGTAGGAAACAAAACAAAGACACAATCCAGACTAGAATTAATTTGGGAAAGATGACTATAGCTACATTAAATGGAATTCCGTGGGATAAGCTAATTACAGCAGAAACCAAAACCAAAATATTTAAAACCAGTGTTAAAAGTATCTTAAGGCTCAGAAGTTTGGAGTACTAATAAACACACAAGAACAAAATTAATGACAGCAGAAATGGACTTTTGGAGACGATCGACAAGAGTATCCAGACGTGAGAAAACTACAAATGAAGTTATCAAGGACAGAATAAATGTGAAAAATTCAATTGTTGACTTTATCCAAACAAACAAATCACAGTGGTATGGACACACGAAAAGAATGGCACAGGGAAGATTGCCAAGGAGAGTTATGGAATGGACCCCACCAGGAAGAAGGGAAAGAGGAAGACCACCTATCACCTGTATAGAAGAATTTCAGACTATATTGAGGGAACGAGAAATTAGAGAAGATCTTTTGATGGTCAAGCGGCAATGGAAGATGAAAATTCAATCACTTCTGTAATTTTTGGTTCCGGAAAATGTGTAAACATTGTACAGTCGGAATAATAATAATAATAATAATAAACAAACGGTTGTAGAAAGTGTTACACTAGACGGAGCAGAAATGTGTAAGATGTGAATATAAATCAGGGTAGCTGAAAGCGATAGAAGTGGATTTCTTGAGAAGAATAAGTGCGGGAACTTTTGCAAAAATAAGGGTAGATGATATTACAAGTAAGACGACTAGGGGTAACGAATAAACATTCTGGACACTAGCGAGGGTAGACGTTTAAAATGATATGAGCACCTCAGCAGGAATATAAATAACAGACGGTAATCTGTACAATATGGGGCTGAACTAGCATCCAAGATCTCTTCTTGAAAATCTAGTTGGATCCATTATCTCTACATGTAACCGCCACTCCGTTTTGTACCGGAAGATTTTCTCATTTAAGCTTTCAGCTATGCCTAGCCCCATTCTAATATGGCCATTTCTGATAAGATCTCTCCTGGTACAACCCTTTACAGCCCTCAAGAACCGAGTGTCCGCTCCTTGTATTCTAGATATATCTTTGGCCTTTCTAATCCAAGTATCACTACCATACAGTAGTTGAGGTATGGCTATTACATTATAATATTTCAATTGCGTATCTTTCCTTGTTTTCTTCTATAAGTGTTTAATGATACCTCCGCAAAGCGACTGGAAGAGACTAATTTTGCTTTCAACCTCCTCATCATCTTGGTATGTGATGCTACACCCTAGATATTTGAAATCTGGCATCTGTTCTATTGGTGAGTCCTGTTGTATTGGTAGAGAAAGATTAAAAACTAAATACATAGTAATAAAAGGAATAAACTGAAATTGTTCGGTCATATCAAAAAAATGAATGAGTAAACAGAAAGTGGAAGAATGGACGAGGTAAGAAAGGCACAACTTAAAGAAGATAAGCAGAAGCAGACCTACGAATACACGGCATAATGAAATAAGAAAAAAACACTTAAAAAGAGGATAAAAGTTAGCAAACTGCTACAAAATCTAAAACGATGCCATTTCATGCCAGATATCCTATAAGAACTAAGAAAGTCGTGAACAATCAGATTTTGGATCAGATTAGTCATTTTAATTACCTGGGTTGTAATATCTCATATGGAACTGATATTGATTGGGATAGTAAGCTAACAAAATTTAGACTCATCTGTGGAACGATTCATAGGTACCTGAAAAATGAAATACGTAAGGATACCCGAATGAAATTTTATAATACTATGGCTGTCCCCACATTCCTGTATGCTAGTGAAACATAGGCTCTTGGTAAAAGGGATGTGCAGAGGATTCAGGCACCCGAAATGAAATTTCTAAGAGGGACGCAAGGTTGTTCTCTCTTGGATCGGAGACGGAACGAGGATATTGGACGCGATTTAAACATTGTATAATTTCACCAGAAATTTGAAGACCACAGAAGGAGATGGTGTGAACACTTGAACCGCATGCCTGATATTCGTCTACCTGTGGTTGCCTTGGGTGATCACCCTGCTGGGATGAGAGACAAGACCGACAGGTAGACCGAGGAGGAGATGGGTCCTGGAACAGGTCTATGGAGTGGTTATGATGATGATGATGATGAAGTTAGCAAACATAGTCAAAGACGTACAGGACACGAGGAAATATGAATAAATATGGAAAGAAACCTTACAGAGTGTTCAACTCCACAAACCGCCTTACACCGTGAGGGTGGGCAAGGCCACTTGGCCTCAACCTGACGTATCGAACAGTGCTATTGCTTTGTCTGTACCATTGTGCTGAAGATAGTAAAGATGTGAAATGGCGATGCCATATGAAAAGTCTATCAGTAGTCTGGCAGTACAGCTAAAATAAAATTCTTTAGAAGTATGACAGTATAATAACAACATCTGAGGATACGTTTTATTTGTAGTGTGAAGAAGTTGCACAGTGACCGCGGCCTGGTGCATTTTGTCACGTCGCTGAGGGTTAGACGAGGTACGTGGAAAGGATGGAAGAGTCTAGGGTTAGGAAGTCGGGAAAGGAAAAACAAATTTCTTCGAAGAAGGAATAAGGAAAAGCCACGTGCCCGGGGGGGGACAACAACATCAGGAAGAATGTCAAAATGTTGATGGGTAGCCAGAGTAGCAGAATACACGTGTTTGAAGGCGGTTCAAAGAGGCTAGGGACCAGATTGTCTCCCCGTGTGTTAGTGAGAGAGGGGTTATAGGCCTATATATATATATACTATATATATAAACAAGCGGATAACAAATGCAAGAACCTAGCATCTCCTGGCAAAAAGAGATCCCCTTTTACCAAGCGCCAACGGCCTTCAAGGAGGGCGGATGAGCGGGTAAAAGGATAATGGGGTATCCCCTTGTCCTTGGTATGGGAAACCATCCCTAAAGGCGAATGAACTGTCATAGGGTCAACAACATATGGTGGAGAAGATAACGGAAAACCATTCCATTAAAGATCCAATAGGATATATATTGTTTAAAAATGCTGAGAATGGTGAAATAGTCTCTAATTAAGTATTCCGGGAATAACAGTAGCGCGGTTGGACCCTGAGGAAATTGGAGGGAAGCTACTATTTATGTATTTTATAGTTGGCGGCAACCTTGATGAAAGTAATATGCGCAGAACAGTGTTTTTTGTCAGTGTTACGGCACATCTCACTGACTGCGTAAATGTTGATGCGTTTTCAAAAACATTTACCGTGAAACACTTACCGTATACTAAATCCATAAATCCGGCCGTAGCAATAGTAAGTCGGACGTTTTTGAAATGAAGTGTTACATCTGAGCACAATTAGTCTCCCCAACACCCTAACTTTTCGCGCAGCTATGAAGCGGCCACCGTAAAGTAACGGGATTGTACAGTGAAGCTTTTGAGATGTGGTGCGGGAGGTAGGCCCTTAGAATACTTTAATGGAGAGAAAGATATTCCTAAGGATGAGGTGTTATGAGGAGAGTGGACGAAAGAAGGATTCCGATTGAACCATTATGGAAAAGAGAAGCAGTAGCGTTGGTCACCTACAACGCCATTCAAACTATAGTTCACTACCCTGACCGAAGGAGGGGAAGGTCCAGACAGGAGTACACAAGTACACAGATGTGAAAAATAGGAAGGAGGTATGTGCAAATTGAGAGATTTCGGAAGGGAATAAATTACTAACCCACTAACCTCTGGTTTGGGAATAGAGAAGAAGAAGAAGAAGAAGAAGGAGGAGAAGAAGAAGAAGAAGAAGAAGAAGGAGGAGGAGGAGGAGGAGGAGGAGGAGAAGAAGAAGAAGAAGAAGAAGAAGAAGAAGAAGAAGAAGAAGAAGAAGAAGAAGAAGAAGAAGAGAAAGGACTGTCATGCCGTCGGAAGAATAAAATTACAAGAAGAGAGTAATTTATGGGACTGAAGAGTACAAAAGCAGGAACATGTATGAGAGAAGGGTGAGGCATGAATAAACTGGTACAAATCTTAAGGTTGCGCGATAAGAGCTCAAGTAATATCTAACGAACTCAAAACTAAAGTCTAAGAAAAAAAACATACAAAACAAAAATAACACAAAATAATTATAAATAAATATATATACAAAAGCATTTCAGCTAGCAGCAGCAGTAGTATGTATAGGCTATATACAGTAGAATATAGTGTTTTGAAATTGTACCTCTGGGAAGGCGAGCTCTAATTCCTCCGGGCTGATTGAACGATGATCCTGAAGGTTCATGAGTGCTTGCGTCAGTGGCAGTAGTGATCCACGCAGCTCCGGCCCAACCTGATACCACACATACTAATACATTTTCCAACACAAGACCAGTTTCTTTTTTATTTTTTTAATGTAACCGATTTAAATAACAATTAAATGTCAAACATTTTTACAATTTTACAATAACAATAAATAATAAATCAGTGGCATACGCACACTGAAACGCTACATATTAACTACAGGCTACTACACACAGATTGGATAAAAATAACGGAGAAAGAAAATAAAATTAAAAAAAAAACTCGCCCAAAAGACTGAAACATGTTTATACGGCTTACGTGATGTACGTGTCTGGCAAGCGAAAGCGATTTCAATCATACGTGCATCGGCACGCACGCACGGGCGCGCTCACTCGATATCGCCGCCGCCAGTGGGACATTACGCCCCCCAAACCTCCGCCTGGACCAATATGCCAACTAACCGACCCCACTTACATTCGGTTTCAAACACAGTTTTATGTTTTCCACACACATTCACTATAGCTAAGCGTTACACACACAGACCACTAACCATCTTATAATTTCCAGTTAATAGTAAATATCGGTGTGGAGAACCATACATGACTTCCATGTTCTGAGATTTATATTTAAAATCATTTACTTGAATTCGGTTCGACAATCTCTAACAAGTTAGGTGTGTTCCTTGTAAATCGAGTTTTATGTTTGACAAATTGAAACGAAATATTTCCATAGAAACTACTTCTTTTTTGCCGACAATGTAGTACACATAGCCTATAAAAAATTATCCCCTTCCACTTCAACTATCATTTTTATTTATAGAACAATACCCCCTCCCATTCAACTACCCCTCCGAGATTTATATTTATTTAAAATCATTTACTTGAATTCGGTTCCATAATTTCTAACAAGTTAGGTGTGTTCCTTGTAAATCCAGTTTTATGTTTGACAAATTGAAATGAAATATTTCCATAGAAACTACTTCTGTGTTGCCGATAACGTAGTACACATAGCCTATAAAAAATTATCCCCTTCCACTTCAACAATAATTTTCATTTATAGAAAATTACTCCCTCCAACTTCAACTACCCTTTGTATTTATAGATATTTCATCTACCTTTCTACAGCGGATTATTATGAACTTCTTTTCAGGATACTTTATGTATTAAAATTAAGTATTTTACTCTTGTTAAAACGTAAAACGTTGCAGGTAAACTACCCCTTCTCCTTAACCGATCTTCACCAAAATCAATAGGCCTTGAGTCCTCTACAACTAGGGCACATATGCAGTACATTATTTGATTCTGTTTGAATTTTCGGCAGTTATCGTTCGCCATATAAAAAATGCTACACACAGACAGACACTTTTCGGAAAATGACTTTTCTTCATGTTATGAGGGTAGTACAATCAGAATCAGTCCTTATCTCGAACACGATTCTTTTCGCGATCACCTACTTCCATTTCCTTACGGAACATGGAAGTAAAAAAAAAAATTATTTTATAAGTAATAAATTTCTACGTGTACATCTTAATACGAACAGAGCCACAGTTCACACTGCAATACTCTTGGTTTGTGTTTAAATTTATAAATACAGATGTTATTCATAACTGTACACTTTTCCTAAAAAATAAAACTTTTCTGCTCGACTAGATAAAATCGGTAGCCACTTTCAAGCCAATAAATCTAAAACATAATAATAATAATATTTATAATAATCATTAATAACTTTTAATAATAATAAATGCTCCCTGATATGCAGAACTCGCTATTTTGAAAGGAGTAAATATATATATTATTACATAAATTTCCATCTTGTATAGCGCACAATCATACAGTAAGTACTAAAAATTCCAAACACTTGAGTTACAATTCCTTTTGCTCTAACACCCTGCTGGATTTTCACAATTTTCAAAAACATTGTTTACTTCTTTTTTAAGTCCTGGCATGCCAGAACTTTGAAATTTCCAAAAATTAACTTTACACTTAGATGTTAATTAAAAAGTCTATTTAATTTGATACGCCACACGATTTTTTGTGATTTTATCAAAATTTTCACCTACTCTTTGGGCCTTGACGCCCGAATAATTTTTCATTTTTAATAATCAACTTATACTCACATTGTGGTTAAAATTGGCTTTAATCTGATACCACACTCGGGCTTTTCCGTTTTTCTCACAATTTTGTTTCCCTCATAACCGTAAATAGAAACAGCCTGTACAAACGAGTACTTTGTAATACAGGCTGTATTGTGGTGATCTTGTGTTCATTCTTCATTTATATTGATAACCAAAACAGACTTTTACAATGATCTTAAACTTTTGACTTTTCGGCATGTGGTGCACCTAATGTTTAAAGAAACTTTCAGAATAAAGTTAATCCTCCATCCGATTAGGCTTAAACTTCCCTTTAGTATGATAACTGATCCGGATTTTGATAATTTAAAATAATTTTGATCCATTTTTGTGATCCTAGTATCCATTATTTTGAAATTTCCTAAACTGACCACTATTTTCATATTCCTGTTAAAGTTCCCTTATGTTTTATATATCTCACATGGTTTTGCGATTTTTCAAAATTTCGCTCACTTATATTATTCCCTCCTTCACCAATATTGGGGGGGGGGGATCATTCTCAAAACAGAAGGGTTCTGTGGGGTCAAAGTATGGATACGCATGCCAAGTTTAACAAAAATCAGATGATGACTTTTAAATGTTACTGTGAGACATAGGCCTACTCCAAACAGACAGATGGGTAGACAAATGCTAAACGGTTGAGTAACTAAGAAATCGCTTCGCTCGTTCAATAATAATGATGATAATATTCATTATCATTATCATCATCATCACTACTGTAGCGATACAATGTCTTAGTTTTAACTCGAATGTCTGTCTGCCTGATTGGAGTACATCTGACGATAAGAAGATAAATTTTGAATTCATCAAACGATTGTCGTAAAACCTCGCACGCGTGTTTATACTTTTCAAACGCGTGTATTGTTTTTCAAATCAATCTAAAAAAAAAAAAAAAAAAAAAAAAAAAAAAAAAAAAAAAAAATAGGCGGCGAGTGGCAATAATATTGCGGGGCAAAATTCTGAAAAGTCTCAAAACCCATGTGAGAGTTATAAAATAAAATAAAAATAAATTAACCAATCACTTGCCTATACGCAAGTGAATGTCTAGCACTGAATTATAATTTAGACAAACTAGAAATATTGGAAAGACGAATTATTAGGAAAATATTAGGCCCACGAAAAACTTCAGAAGGATGGAAATTAAGAAGTAATGTTGAAATATATCAAAGTATAGAAAATGTAACAGAAACAATGAGAAAAAGAAGATTATTATTTTTTGGACATTTATATAGAATGGACGACAATAGGTTGACAAAGCAAATCTTCAAATATCTGTGGGGGAAGAAGTCAACATCAAGTTGGATCGAAGAAGTCCAAAAGGATTTAGAATAAAATGATATAGGCCTACATGCATAAGAAGCAATTGAAGGAGACGTTTTTCGGGCAAAAGTATTAAAAATGGAGGGAGTCCAGGGTAGGAGAGAGAAAAACACAGGTTCAAAGTGGACTGAAGACAGGAAGAAGAAACACAGCGAGAAGATGAAAGAATATTGGAAAAAAAGGAAAGAACAAAGAGTAAAGAATTGAAATTGGCATGTGGTCCTTAGATGGGCGATACGAAAAAAAAAATTAACCAAAATACGAAAATAGTGGTCAGTTTTGGAAACCTCAGAACTTTTGGACACTAGGACCATAATTTTTTTTTTAAATTATCAAAATTCTTACCAGATATCAGACTAAAGAGACGTTTAACCCTAATCCGATGGAGTAATTCTGAAATATTTATAACTTTAGTTGCACACTTTAGTTTCACAGGCCAAAAAGCCAAAAGTTTATGAAAATTGTAAAAGTCTTTTTTCCTATCAAGTTATGATGAATTAACACATTATTACCACAAATCATTTTAACAGGTACACCACAGTATGATTCTGTCTACGGACTGGAAAAGACACCTCGATTGATACTGGCGTTCTCGGTATTTAAACCCGTGGCTTCTTGGTTGGTAGCCTAGGATTGTAATGACCCACTAGGCCGCGAGACCTGTGACATTAATTAGTAATTCCATAAACTCACGCCTGTGTCAAAACGTGTTTGTATAATGACAGTTTATTATGCGCTGACAGTTCAGAGCGTCTTCGTAGTAGCCATCACATTTTCTTTAATCTTATTCCAAATGCAAATTCGTCAAAGTATTTGGGTATGACTCTGGATGCTAAGCTTAAATAGAAAGAACATGTCAAGAAAAAAAGACAAAGATCATCATCATCATAATCATCATCATTATCACCACTACAAGGATTAGACTTTGGACATGTTCCAGAACCCATCTCCTCCTCGGTCTACCAACACGTCTCTTCCCAGTAGGACAATAACCCAAGGCAGCCACAGGTAGATGGATATCAGGTATGCGATTCAAGTGTTCACATCATCTCCTTCTGTGCAATGATACAATGTTAAAATCGCGTCTAATATCCTCGTTCCTTCTCCGACCGACAGAGAACAACCTTGCGTCCCTCTTAGAAATTTCATTTCGGGTGCCTGAATCCTCTGCACGTCCCTTTTACCAAGAGTCCATGTCTCACTAGCATACAGGAATGTGGGGACAGCCACAGTTTTATAAAATTTTATTCGGATATCCTTGCGTGTTTTATTTTTCATGTACCTATGAATCGTTCCACAGATGTGTCTAAATTTTGTTAGCTTACTAAAAAAAAAAATAAAAATAAAAAAATCAAAGCCTGGTCCTCCAGGTTGGGGATTTTACATCAGGCTAGCAACCTGCTTAAGTAAAAATATATGTACTTACAGAAAACATAAGAGCCTCGTAAATCGGATGGGAAATAAGGCAAAACGACCTAAGTTAACGCAAAAGGACAAATGCAAACGAAAAACATAAAGATATTGGAATAAAACTCAAGAAAATGCAGGGGACAACGAGAAATGTTTGTGGAGGGGGAGACTACGTCATCACTGATTCTAAACAAACGCTAGTATACCGGTCTACCAACACGTCTCTTCCCAGTAGGACAATAACCCAAGGCAGCCACAGGTAGATGGATATCAGGTATGCGATTCAAGTGTTCACATCATCTCCTTCTGTGCAATGATACAATGTTAAAATCGCGTCTAATATCCTCGTTCCTTCTCCGACCGACAGAGAACAACCTTGCGTCCCTCTTAGAAATTTCATTTCGGGTGCCTGAATCCTCTGCACGTCCCTTTTACCAAGAGTCCATGTCTCACTAGCATACAGGAATGTGGGGACAGCCACAGTTTTATAAAATTTTATTCGGGTATCCTTGCGTGTTTTATTTTTCATGTACCTATGAATCGTTCCACAGATGTGTCTAAATTTTGTTAGCTTACTAAAAAAAAAAATAAAAATAAAAAATCAAAGCCTGGTCCTCCAGGTTGGGGATTTTACATCAGGCTAGTAACCTGCTTAAGTAAAAATATATGTACTTACAGAAAACATAAGAGCCTCGTAAATCGGATGGGAAATAAGGCAAAACGACCTAAGTTAACGCAAAAGGACAAATGCAAACGAAAAACATAAAGATATTGGAATAAAACTCAAGAAAATGCAGGGGACAACGAGAAATTTTTGTGGAGGGGGAGACTACGTCATCACTGATTCTAAATAAACGCTAGTATACATTCGTAATAATACAGTATACATTCGTAATAATACAGTATGCATTCGTACTGATACAAGTGTCTGCATTTCACGGTCATCAGCCAGGCGGCCAAGACAATAACGGCACGGCCAGACCATTAGGCGCCGGCGCAGTTCAGGTCCCTGGAGACACCGCATGATCAGCATAATTACGCGTATCCAGAGACCCCTGCCGCGATAATGGCGCACGAATGGGTTACACCCCGCACACACAACTCTTGTTACATATATTACATTGTATTATGTTACCTACTATAATTCAAAGTTATTAGATACCGTTTAATACGTTACATTCACGGACATGGCAGCATTACATATTCTACTGTTACCGACCTTAATCCATTGCTTGTTGCACTTCCCACATTAAAAAATTCCTTCCGTATGTACATATATATGTATGTATGTGTATGTATATATGTGTATATGTATGTATGTATGTATGTATGTATGCATTTGTGTACGCATGTGTGTACGTATAATTTACAATTACGTAGACAAAAAACGTAAAGGAAGGGGTAGGGGGGGTAAAGTTGGACAAAACGGGAAGGTATGACAAAACGGGGAGTGTTAATGTTCTGAGAAAACTAGCCTCGATGAATAGCAAACTACTTGCTACTGTGACCAAACAGCATGTACGCGTATTTTAGTTGGATTGTGTTCAGTGCCTCACGTGGGTCAGTAAACTCAGTTCGTTTCTCAGAATTGTGAATTCTGTCGGAGGTTATCGATTTTGGACTCACTTTGACGCTTAACTGTCTCTTCTGTGCTACTTTAAACAACAATGTAAATATAGTAGTAGAAACTACGTTTATTTATCAGTAAAATGATTATATTTTAACATCATTTAACTAACTGATGATATAATAATTTACCTATAATATAAATTACCTATAATAGTAATATGACAGATTTTAACAAAATCAAACCTAAAACTAAGGTTTGGTTTTTATGATTAGGTACATATTTTATGTTTAGGTTTTATGATATAATTCACAATTTAAATCAAGTATATAAAATTGAATACCCTGACCGTAAAAAATGGTATGTAGGTCAAACTGAAAAACGTTTAAAAGAAAGATTTATTCATCAGCGTAATTTATATTTAAAACCATATATGTGTAAATCAAATTTAGCTACGCACTCAATTAAAAATAATCACACGTTCCCAAAATTTAAATAATATCACTTTATTGAAACACATTTCCAAAGATACAAAAATGACGCGTCGTGCCTACTAGTGACCAAAGTAAGTTGCATGAAGGAATAACAGGTATCTGACCTATTTTAAAGATTAACTATTGCAACTTGGTGACCATACACACAATGAATAAAAAAAAGATAGCATTTTCAAAATTAATATTTTCTGATAAAATAATAAATATTTATATTATATTTTACACTCAATTAGATATGACTGACCCAAACCACGTGCGTTAGGAACCAGAAAGAAAGGACGTTTACCTCAGCGGTTTGTTTATGAAAATGTGTACATTCTGTTGGGCGAGTAGAGGTACAAAGGAATTGTATGATGCTATTATTGTATATTTCCGATGTGATGATGAGATGAGAGGGTTGAAAGCGCTAATCAGGAATTTTTTATATAGCAGTGTGCAACAGCGTAAACGCTAAAATAGTTTAGGGAACTCTAAGTAACAAAATATTACTCAAAAGAATACCCATCGCAAGCGAAACGCAGAAACGTGTCCCATATTGAGGGCAAACGTAACTGGAAGCAGAGTAGAAGAAGAATAATGTGGGATAAAAACGCTGACAATATAGAGGAAGGCGATAAAGTAACAACAGGGAAACACAAGTAGCTTATGAGCAAGAGGAAGAGCTTAAAGAAGACTGCCGGTCAGCTGATTCCGAAGGAGAGGAACAAGATTGCTAGAAGAGACCATTGCCTTTTAAGGAAGAAGAAGAAGAAGAAGAAGAAGAAGAAGAAGAAGAAGAAGAAGAAGAAGAAGAAGAAGAAGAAGAAGAAGAAGAAGAAGAAGAATACATAACAAAAGAAAAAGTTCATTATCATCATCACCACTCCAAGAACTAGACCTTAGACCTTTTCCGGAACCCATCTCCTCTTCGGTCTACCGACATCTCTCTTCCCAGTAGGGTGATAACCCAAGGCACCCACAGGTAGATGGATATCAGGCATGCGATTCAAGTGTTCACAGCATCTCCTTCTGTGGTCTTCAATCTTCTGGTTCAATGACACAATGTTTAAATCGCGTCTAATATCCTCGTTCCTTCTCCGATCCAAGAGAGAACAACCTTGCGTCCCTCTTAGAAATTTCATTTCGGCAGCCTGAATCCTCTGCATGTTCCTTTTACCAAGAGTCTACGACTCACTAGCAGACAGGAATGTGGGGGACAGCCACAGTGTTATAAAATTTCATTCGGGTATTCTTCCGTGTTTTATTTTTCAGGTACCTATGAATCGTTCCACAGATGCATCTAAATTTTCTTAGCTTACTATCCCAATCAATACCAGTTCCATATGAGATATTACAACCCAGAAAAAGTTATGAATTAAAAAGAGAAAAAATATTGTGTTGAGTGTATCTTTCACGGTTAGCATGAAGAATGTCTTTATTGTAATAATAATGTTAACGCTTTTTACGTTATAGTGTCTAGCTTTGCCAATATTTTTAAACGTTTCTACGGAGTTTTAGGTCTATAATAATCAAAATAATAATAATTATTATTACTATTATACTAATTATCATCGCCATCACCATAATAATAATAATTATTATTATTATTCTTTTTTTTTTGCGGATGAGCCACAGTGGACTACATTTGCTTCAATGTTTCCTCCCTTCTTCTTCTCTCTTTTCCTCCTCTCCCACATCAGAAAAGTCAGTTATTCAGAATTTGATTGCCCGGAATCGTTAGCCGGTAACTGGCGCAGACAAGAGGCGTACACTAATTCACGCTAGTACGTTCACTGGAAACGTAAAAAGGCAGTCGTTATGTGCTCTCTGTAAAACTTACCACAGAGAAAAAACAAAGTTCAGTAACAGTTCAAGTTTTCAGCGACGACGTGGCACAAAACGTTGGACCGTTTCTTGTCTACCGACGCCGTCACTCCACTCCGACAAATCCCCCGCCCCCACCACCAAATGTTTTTCCTATTTTCAGCAATCGACCGACGACGACCCTCTCGACTCTCAAACCTCATCAACTCAGCAGACCGGCCTGCCTTACTTCAGTTTTCCTTAATTGGATTTCCTGTTTGTAATGTTCTCTCTCTCACTCACTCACTCTCTCTTTCTCTCGCAGAGCGTTGTGTACACACAAAATGTTTGCAATCAACTTCGCGACGCCGCTCTTGAGAGCAATAACCCCCTCCCCTCATGACTACAACACTTTGTCCCGCCTCTGCGCGCTAATTCTCCAGTGTCCGTTATTGACTTAATTAACAGATTTTTGTGTACTTCAGCTACGCGTCCTTTATTATCGTCACATCACTGTTATTGTATTTCTACTTGTAATATTGTTTACAGTTTACAAAGAACAATGGTTTGTCGAATCCATCACAAAATATCACTTTAAATGAAGACATACGTCGAGCAGTCGTACAAACGTTGGCTCTCTCCGCAGACATCTAAATCCCGAAATAAACTGACCACTAGTAAACTTGAAACGTAATATCTTTCTAGCTAGTCAAAATAAGAATTATTATTATTATTATTATTATTATACTAATTATCATCATCTTTTTTTTTTACACGAACAGGCCAGCCGTGGACCATGCGAATATCATTTCCTTTTCTTCTTCTCCCAGAAGGCTCTCGTTCGCACACTATGCGCCGCCTTCCTTTCCACTGTCCACTCCTTTCTCATCTTCTTCTCACCGCAGAGAACCTCAAGATTTTGAATTTTGTTTCTGTACGGTACGTATTTCTATCCACACAGTCGTTCATAGAGATACACGGTTTCGTCATTTCCTCATTGAGTTGTTTGGTGTGCCATTCAGACGGGAAAGTTGCCAAATACAGTTGAAAATTTGTTTATTTAATCTGGGCCGATCCATCCGAACATATGTCCAAGGAATCTCAGTCTTTTCCTTCGGAAAGCCGTTGCCAGATCTTCCAGATCCCTGTACAGCTCTTCTTTGGGTCTCTGCCTGTGCTTCTTCGGTTTCTTGGGGCCATAAATTTTCAGAAGAATTCTTCGTTCAATTTTAAGAAGAGGTTCCAAATTTTGAAAGCACAACTATTATTATTATTAATTAATTAATAATTTGTTTTGCGCGTGAGCCACTGTGGACTACGTTTGGTTCAACTGGTTCCTCCCTTCTTCTCCTCTCTCTTCCTCCTCTCCCACATCTCCATCATTCTTGATCGATGTCTCTCCCACCTTTCGTCAGTCCAGATGGTACCTGTCCACTTCTTGTGTTTTTGCTGAACACCTAGTGCATTTTTTAATTTCTTTTTGAGTGGCAAGCATTCTTCAATGTCTTATTGAGTAATCTGGAGTTCTTCTATGTCTTTTTCTGTTATTTATAGGATTATTATTATTATTATTATTATTATTTACATTCACGCCCGAGGGCGTAGTTGAGATTTGCTTCATGGCAAGGACGAATGAAACGCAACTCTCTCACACCTTCCCCAAATTCTGGACGTGGCCGTACCAAATGAACAGGCTCTTTTCAATATCCTGAAATCCTGAATTCCTCCGTTTACTCAGTGGGTCCTACTACGAAAAGATAATACAGCCCCAACTTGCACCCGACGGGCAGTAGAAGACAAGGGACACTTAGAAGGAGCCCGAAAACGACGCAATAGGCTCCATGCTGAAGTAATACGCTAAGTGGTTTCAGGATGGTAATGAATGCCTGAATTAGAGGTGGGTATTTTAGTGGGTGGGAGGGTCCCACGCATCAGAGGATAGATGGAGCATTAAGAATATTTTCCCCCAACTTAAAAAAATATTGATATTATTATTATTATTGATATTCATATTTACACATGCATGAGTCAAATTTAATTGGACATTAGCGTTTATAAAACGTAATTAAGGCGATGCTCAGTAGCGAGGAACGATGGCATGAGGTGGGTGCCTACGTATATAGTGCTCTACGCCTGAAGAAAAGAGACGAAAATGGAATCAACGCAGGCCATGCAAACTACGGGTGAACTGCTTGTTGTACATGAGGAATAAATATGACGGCGCTTTATAATGCGAAGTATGACTGACACATCCCTCAAATACTAATGTGAAAGCGGTTCCGTTGGGGGGGGGGGGCTCTGTTCTCTGACATCAGATTGTTCAAAAAGTAATTTTCTATTATTCCTAATTTTTTCCAACAAAACCTCAGTTTATTCAGGATTACACCACACTTTTTCCACTTCCGGTAAACCCTATTCCTTTTTGAAGTTCTTCTCCCAAAAGTTCTGCTGTTGGAAATTGTTTTTTTATTGTATAAAATTCTTGCACTAACCGCACACAACACCCTGATTAAACTCATCTAGTCCAGTTACAGGTTTTGCTCTCGTTTGCTTCATGTTCACAGAAACAAATGAAGTACGCCTATCATCCTCACTGGATTTTTCAATTTTTGGTCACCACACGTTCAGAAAATCCCGAAGCAGCAGAAGTTTGCTCCCTAGCTCTAACAACTGGAATCGTCACCTCTTTGTTATCAGCCCCTTTTTTCATAAATTTAAACACATTGCTAATTATTTCCCTGCTTTGACTTTTTTTAGAACTTTCCCGCCTAGCCTACTGTTCATACCAGCCATTATGAACAATTTCAATAGTTTCATTTTTGTTAGTTTCACTAACAGACACTAACGGAACACTAGCAAAAACTCTACTGAGATTCGCAAGACAATACCGACTACTGACTCAAGACTATTCAAAACAAATAATTCACAGAAGTCAACCAATCAGGACGAGTAAAACACACCGAGGCAATACAGAACAAAAGCCTATTCACAATATCGCTGGTCACTCGTCCGGTGGTTGCCAGTCAATATTTACAGGAAGGTTAATGATTTACCCCGCGCGCCTCATCATTTCTAATCCCCCGCTCGCCGCTCGAAACGCTCAGCTATGCGCCGGTAGCTGTACATGGTATATACGCAACACTCTAGCAGAGTTCTTATGGTGGTATATTTAAGGCGTTCAGGAATACTCGGCACGTTTTCAGGACAAATGACTTTTAATCTGTACAGGTAACTCTTTCTGCGTTTTGATTCAGCTTAGGTAGACTCATTTCCAGGTGTCTGTTTACGGCGCCCGTTGCTGAGTTTCAGTGTGGCCCCCGCAGTTGGGAACCACTCGTATATTGGATGTCAGACACAAAATTGATGTAAACAAACCGCTGTAAAATACAAGTACACTCCGTTTCTCTGAATTTAATTTGAGACGCGTCGAGGTTTGTATAAATCAGAATTTGGAGTAACTCCGTCTTAGTTTGCAGCACCAAACGAGAATGAAAATTTCATTACCATGTTGAGGTGGTGGTGGAGTACTTTAAAAGACGATCTGTGTGTGTGTGTGGGGGGGCTACATAAATAAGGACGACATGAGAAAATGGCGCGAATAAATCTACGTTACGAAACAAAATGGAGTTCTTTTTGGAACGGGGGAGTGAAATAAAACTTAACATAATAAAAAAAAGAAACACACACAAACAAGAAGATGAAGACGAATACATTATGAAAAATAGGTGTACACGGACGGCTCCGCGTTGAAAAGTGAAGAAAAGAGAGAAGATATTGTCTCATTTTCTTCTGAGGTTACAAAATACTTGTCAAGGGAAAGTTTAATATACATTTTAGGTGATATAAAGCTAACAAATAACCACCGCTCTCCCACGCACGCACCGACGGAAACTCTATTAACTGAACGCGTGTGCGTAATATATTCTGTCGAATGCGTACGACGTGTGTATGTGTGTGCGCGCGCACGTGTGTGTGCTGCGAAAGCGCGGCTCACAGCTCAGCGGTATACTCAGAAACACACACTGTACGACTTATTTCTTTATAACTTCAACAAGGTCTATATTTTGTCATGTTTTTGCTGCACAGTGTACGCTACTTTTAAATAATACATTATAAATATTACATAGGCAGATATATGGACAAAAATATAACAAAAGTTTAATCGTTTGAAATTTTATTAAAAAATGTCGGTGGTATGGAGCCTTTATGCCACTGAATCTCGGACGTAATGCCGAATATAAGCGGCTGGTGAAATGAGATTTTAAGATCACTTCTAGAAGTGTTAAGAGAAGACCGGTTAAGAAATGGCGGTACAAAGAACACCCTTTAGCCCTATAATAAACAACCCAAATGACAGAAGTGAGACAGGTTTGGCAAGACCATCTGGGAAGGCTACTACTGTTGCGTCACAAATTTTAAGGTTATAATCCGACAATGGGAAGAAGTAATATTGGAAGACGAATCAAAAATGGTGCGTATCGAATCGGAACTCCTAAAACTGAAAGAGGAGAAGAAGAAGAAGAAGAAGAAGAAGAAGAAGAAGAAGAAGAAGAAGAAGAAGAAGAAGAAGAAGAAGAAGAAGAAGAACAACAACAACAACAACAACAACAACAACAACAACAACAACAACAACAACAACAACAAGACGCTTGTTCAGAGACAACAGTAAAATAGTGTTTGTCCTCTCGCGAAAGACTTTGTGCTGTTCCGTATACGCGGTTACGTATGTGTAGCAGAAATGAAGGCATGAATTATTTAAATATAAAGGGAGCACGCTCGAGTGCGTACGTTACGACCTGTTAACATAAAATTCGAGACGAAACGGGACGACGCGGTGTGCGATGTTGCGGTCGCCGTGTGAAATATGAATGCGAAATGAAAACAAAAGTCCGCCGCGAGGAAAAATATATTGTCTCTACTTTTGGACGCGCTGGTTGGATACAGGTGGGGGGTGTCGTCGGATTGAAATTAACTAGCCCCTATTTATAATCACTGCTTTCTAAAGTACCCCCCCTTCTACTGCTTTCTCTTCCTCTCTTGTCCTTTTTTATCTCACATTATCGCCTTCCCTCACCTTGCACTGTATTGCAACATCTCTCTCTGTCTATACCTTCATACTAATACGAATGTACGTTCCAATTCACTGGAAATACTTTACGATTCGTTCCGCCCCGTAGGATTGTGTGCGGATGTTATGGACTTTGCTGTCGTATTTTCACGTTACATAAAACAATGTGGCACAGTAGCTGGTCACGTTCCTACGTGTCTCGTTTGGTTAATTAATTAGCTCGCGTCTCTCTAACGTAGGTACATATTTCAAATCCTATAAATACTAGTATATGCTCCCAGAGCTGCAGAAATCGTTCACTTATTAACGGATAAATTTTGATATTAGATAATTTTTAGATAATTTATCAATTATCAGGAAAAAAAAACGAAAAACCCAATTATCCTACTACTTTCGGTTCAGTAACTGTAGAGCAATCTTGCAATAAACGCTAAAAATTCCAAACAATCGGATTTGTGTTAAAACACTGGCTGGGTTTTTACAATTTATCAGGTTTTTGTATCCCATTTTTGACCCCTGGGATCAACAAATTTTGAAATTTTCAAAATTGTACACTATATTTTAGTAACAAATTGTCTTTAAGGTTTATTATTAATTAACATTCCATAATTTAAAACTTACACCCAAAAAATGATTTTTGTCCATTTTCGGTTTTTTGTTCATTATTATAGCCTGGAATGTTCTGAACACAATGATATATAGAGCACGTCTATGTTAAACAGTTGTAAGCTCACTAAAAAAATAATAAAATGACTCGTGAACAGAAAATTTGGGTAAATTCTGTATGCCTACTGCGCGCTGTCTTACGAGTTGTAACATTCAAGCATTTTTATATACAAAGGTTTTGTAAAATATACAGAAACACTTGAAAAGTTTCACAGATTTTATTTAACTCTGACAGCTGTTTCGACTACCTAAGCCATTGTCAAAGAGACTGAATGAATGAAAACCTAAACACACTGGATGTGAGTAAAGGTGGTGGTGGTGGTGGTGACCATCTGTTTAGGGCGTATCTGGAACATCTGTGTTGAGGTGCTTTTATATACACTTCTTTAGGTATACATTTGTTTTTACCATTACCAGTATCTTTATGAAACAATTTTAAATCAAATAAAACAAATTTTTAAAGATCTCTCTAATGAAACCATTCTGCGTAAATGCTTTTGGGAAAGACCCAGAATCCAAACGAATCATTCAATGCGGAATATTTGGAAAAGACTGACAAAAGCTAATTTTGTCGGCATCACAACACTAAAAGTAGGGGTGTATGAGGCAGTTATATCATTTAATAAAGATGCAGTGGGGAAACTAGATGTGCTTAGTGCTTTGTGATTAAAATATAGTGAAAATTGTAAAGAGTGATTACGGCATATCGACACAATGCTGGTGGGAAAAGCTGAAAAAATTCAATGTAGACGAAAAAAGAAGAGGAAACAAACGAGACATAAAAAAGGAAGAAAAAGGAAAAGAAAAACATAAAGATTATGGAGCTAGACTGTTCTGAAGTGCTAGTTGCCTACTATTTTATCAGGAATGCATTAAAAATATCTTCTTCAACTTAAACGAATTTCCTGAAAAATTATGTTTTATTTCACATATATACCTTTTTTCAGGAACTATTAAAGATTGAGACTTGAAATTTTTACTGTAGCTATAGCTAAATTTCATAAGATTACATATGTGGAACCAAAGTTAACATGAAACATACTCTACGAAAAAAAAATTAAAACTGTTAAAAAGCAAATTTTTTGGACACATTTAAAAAAATCTAAAGTTTTTTTTTCGAAATAATTCCAAACTATAATTCTGATTCCATATGCACAAAATGATCGTAAAAGTAACCGGTAAATATTTCAGCTCCCTACCTTTTATAGTTTTTCGGGAAAAGGTATGTAAAAACACTAAAAATAACATGGGCGAGATATGGTGTAAGGTCCCCCCTTAATTTGATATCCTACATGGAATTTGCAATTTTATCAAACTTTTGTTCCACTTTTTGGGTCCTGCGCGTTCAAAAATTTTTTGATTTTTAAAAGAACCTGGCGACTTCTGCAAGGGTACTCCGCAAGGGTAAAGGAAAGAAGTTTTAATTTATAATTTATTTTGTTTTATTTTATTTTATTTCATTTTACTTAGTTCCTACAATTTTGTTAATTCTTTTTTAACTTGCGATTTGCTCTTGTATTTGCTAACGTCGTCTATGTTTTTAATTTTAACAAACATTAGGTTAATTTTCATAACTCCTGAAGACGATCACAGAAGGGAACGTTGGTTTATTAAAACTGAATAGCAGCTCCGACTTAACCACTCCGGCTTAACAGGCTACTCTACTAAATCTATAATCAATTTGTATTTAAGTTAGTATCTCGTAATTAAAGTCTCAAAATAAATTTAAATGAATTTGTCAATATAATACTCTCTCTCTCTCTCTCTCTCTCTCTCTCTCTCTCTCTCTCTCTCTCTCTCTCCCCTCTCACTCGCTCCTTCTGTTTCCTCCCCTCATTGTTTCTTGCTGTTTTTAGATTTGTTTTTTGCTTACGCATTATGATCATCCATTCATGACTGGTTCCGTTGATTTTTTTATAGTGAAATTTGACGAAAAGGATGTTAAAAAAAGCGTACAAAGTAAACAAAAAGATACAAAATCATAGCCTTTCGACATTTCGAATGTGTACCCAAACATTGTCATTCACAATGCTATACACACTACATTAAAAATAGGTGTCACTGAATTTGTTTTTTATGAATCAAGCAATTGGAAAGTTGTGTACTCATATTTGGCTAATTATGATCAAAGTACAAGAAAATAATTTCAAAACTATTCTGGTCGATCTTTCAGCACGTGAGTACATTTTCGTGTACATATTAATTGTTTTATATTTACGTTACTATTCTTCTCATTTGGAAAGAGAGGAGTTGGGCGACCAAGAATATCATGGCTGAGAAATTTAAGGACCTGGTTTAGCATCACTACAACTGACTTATTACGTGCAGCAGTACAGAAAGATAATATAGTCTGCATGATATCCAACATCCCAAACGGATAGGAACTATCAGAAGAAGAAGATTCGTCTCATAGTAATTAAACATTTAGAATATGCTCATATTCTTTAAGATATTACGATTTTGCTTACAACACACATATTTATGTCGGTGGGGGAATTTTTGGTAGATGCGTAGGGAAAAGAAGTTTGATGACCTGACAACACTGCTTTTTCGTTTTATCTGTTTCGTTACACATTGACTTAGGTGGGGCGAGGTACATGCGGGTGATCCGAGCACTATAGTGCCATACATGAAGTTCTCACTTCAACAAATAGAGACGAGAAGCAGTGGGAAAGAAGAGATGGATATGAGGGGTGTGAAGTAGAAGACAAACAATTACAAGGATGACGCTAACACAATACGATTGAGGGCGAAAAGAACAATATCATCGACAATCGTAAAAAATCGGTATGGAGAACTATACATGACTTCCATGTTCTCAGATTTATATTTAAAATAATTTTCGAAATGAAATATTTCGATAGAAACTACTTCTTTCTATTTCTTTCTTCAGCCTTAACCACAGTACTGTGGTCACTAACGTATACCACCTCACGTTAGCGCACTCGATTTTCACTGATGATGGCAGTCGATGGCACTGCCGAAACGTCTGGTTTTGCAGAAAACACTGGACCACGCCCAAACAGCCCGAGAAGGAATTTTAACAACAAACTACTTCTTTGTTGCCGATAACGTAGTACACATATAAAACGTTATCCACTCTCTCTTAAACTATCATTTTCATTTATAGAAATTGCCCCCTCCCCTTCAACTACCCTTTTTATTTATAGATATTTCATCTACCTTTAAACAGTGAATTATTATTACCTTTATTTTCAGGATACTTTATTTATCAAAATAAGTACTTTACTCTTGTTAAAACGTAAAATGTCGCCGGTAAACTACCCCTCTCCCCTTAACCGATCTTCAACAAAATCAATAGGATTTGGGTCCTCTACAACTTGAGCATATATGCAAAAAATTTGTTGATTCTGTTTGAATTTGCGGCAGTTATCGTTCGCCCAAAAAAAATTCTACACACAGACACAGACACACACACAGAAACTTTTCAGAAAATGACTTTTCTTCATGTTTTGAGGGTAGCAGGCTACAATCAGAATCAGTCCTTATCTCGAACACGATTTTTTCGCCATCAACATACTTCCATTTCCTTATGAAACAAGGAAGTAAAACAAACAAATTTCCTGAACGGTAGACAGTATTTGATAAATTTCGATAAAAACTTTGTTAGAATCGAATCATCTAACCTGACGTACAAGTATTTCTCACGTTTATTGCAAGTCGTTCTGTAAAAGAACACAGCAATAGAGAAGGTTTGTTTCGTTGAAAACGTTTCTTTGAGTGGGCAAAACGTTAGTGGTGCAGCGAAGAAATACGAAGGCGGCGCGCCTCAGCTGACTGACGGGAGTAAACGATAGGAAATATTTAATTAAAGTCTCGGGAATCAGACTTCCGCCGCCACGCCCCGGACAAAGTATTTAAATCATTGTTTTATTAATACAAGAAAAGCCAATTTAAAATTAAATTTTTTTCCACGCGGCGACGGACGGACGCGATTCTAAATTGATCGGATTTTCCGTGCTTAGTTTTTGAATCAAACGGTTGTCCTTTTTTCCGTTTTATAATTGATACAGTCGGAATTAATTTACCGCGTTGAGTAATTAGGTAGAATGTCGGGCGGTCTGAGTTGACGAGAATCTCTTTTTTTTTTTTTGTTCTATTCAAAAGGTCGACGTGACACCAATTACAAAGGACAGATTTACGACAAAGGCGACCAGATTTGAACCCTTCAAAAAGAGGACTAATTGATTCATTGTATAAACTCATCAGACACACTACTCTTAGATGGTCGATTTTATTATGGAATTTTAATAACAACTTGATGCTTGGAGAATTTGCGATTAAATATACCAATCATTTGGTGAAATTATTTTTCTGGTGTTGGGCCGTGGTCCAGTTCTGTAAATCTAAACATTTAGACTCCAGTTGAGTCAGTCATCGTCAGTGGGTCATCTGTTATCCTTAGCCTTAGTCTGTTTTAGCGCGTACAGTGTCACAACCGATTTCTCTTCTGTCTCCTGATGATATCCAACACTCCTTTCTTCTCCTACTCTTCCAAGCACCTCCCCCCCCATTCGCCACTTTATCCTTCTCGGAAATATGTAGTTTCATGCTTGTTTATGACAACATTTCGAATACCTGTCACCACCTCTGCTCTTCAATGTCCATGTTTCTGCTCCGGATAGAAGCGGGCTCCAATGAAATAATGAAACCGCTTGAAAATAGAGGAGAAAAACTGGTAGACACAACCAGGGTGGCATCTAGGGGTGGCCAAGAGGCTCATATGACCCGGGCGCCGTTCTGGGAGAGCGCCAAAATGACAAAATAATACTCTCGAGCGAAATTTATAAGCACATACAATACTTGAAAAAACATATCCAACTTGACTACAGTCTTGAGGTAAGTTTTACGATCAGGGGAAAGTTGAAAATGATAAAAAATTACTTAAGAAGTGACTTGGGGCAAGATTATTTTAAATTTCAGTATTATTTATCAACTGATCACAGGAGATCAGTGTCTATTTGCTTTGACAACTATACCAAAATCTTCGCTAAAATTCTCCCATGTTGAATCTTTGAAAGACTTGTATGATTCAGTCAATAGACGAATTTTCGTAATACACAGACAATGCTGAAGATGATAACCGCGGAATCGAATTCAATTTTATGTTATTATGTAGTTACTAACATGTAGTGTTGCACGATATTATGTGTTCTACTACGTCGGGCGTTTCCTTAACCTAAAAGTCTGTCATGTATAAAATTAAATTACATACATCGTTTTTGGAACAAGCTGCCTTCTCCCCCAAAATTAAGAAATCATTAGCGCGATAAACCGCAGTGCAGACCAAGAGCAAAAAAGCCATGATCATTTGGAGATTGAAAATTAGCCATCTAATTAGTAGATTAAAAATTGTTAAGTAATTCATGACTGACAATCATGCTTAAGTTGATGAGCATAAGTTGTGCAATTTAAGAAAACTACAAACCGATTTAAATTATATTTTATTAATTTAATGGGTAATAAAAAAATAATAAAAATTTGCTAGCCCTCTCTCACGATGGGGGGAAAGGAAACAACGTTTGCTTCGGATTACAGATACCCTGGTTGTGCATCTGGACACAGCCGAAACGCCACAGGATAGGAGAAAATGGAATGAAGTTTGGAAAGAAATTATATTCCACAAACCGCCTTACATCAGTAAGTGTAGACAATGCATAAGGATTAAGAATACGCGTTAAATATTAAGGCATAAGTATAATTCGGTTGTATAGAATTTAATTTTATGTATTTTTAATATGCTTTGATTGTCACTTAGTGCTTGTGGTAAACATTCGTTCAGAATAAAATACTTCGAAGGCTTACACGGTCGGAGTCAGTGTTATTAAAATCGATTCCGGGTTGGCCCATGGTCCATTGTTTCTTACTAAAACAGGCGTTTCGACAGTACCATCGACTGCCACAATCAGTGTGACAATTCGAGCTGTACTCAACGTAGGGCGGTACACGTTAGAGACCACAGTACAGTGGTTACGCCTAGCAGTCCCGTGAACACCACGCATACTTGTAAATGTGATATAATATATTATACTTATTGTATGATACTTATATAAATATTTATATCGACTGCCATCATCAGTGTAAAAATTCGAGCTATGCTAACGTAGGATACTACACGTTAGAGACCACAGTACTGTGGTTAAGGCTAGTAGTCCCGTGAACACCACTCATATGATATAATACATGATACTTATATAAATACTTATAAGTATGAGTGGTGTTCACGGGACTGCTAGCTTTAACCACAGTATTGTGGTCTCTAACGTCTACCACCCTACGTTAGTGCAGCTCGAATTTTTACACTGATGATGGCAGTCGATGGTATACTGTCGAAACGTCTGTTTTAGTAAAAATCAATGGACCACATCCAAACAGCCTGGGAGTGAATTTTAATAACATTCGTTTAGAATTGGTTTCAATTCTTTCAAGTCACGAAACGCCCAAGTCCGTTAAGCTAGAAATAGGAGCCAATAAATCTGCTCTGTTTGACGGCGTCTTAACGGACAGGACAGCTGTGCCAACAACGGCATTACTTCAGCTATTAAATCGATGAAGGTTTAACCCTTTACAGAATCTCGTTATAGAGGTCGCGGGCCAATTTGTGTACTCAGCGAGGGTTTACGGAGATATCGACGTAAATAGACAAGTTTGAGGTGAAGAGGAAAGCAAACAAAAGAGAGAAATGAAAACAGCCGAGGGAACCGCTGGTTGAGAGAAGTAGTGAGGCAGGTCTACAGCAAAGGGGAAACAAAACGAAACTCAGCAATGTAAATAATAGCCTACGCGTTTTATTGAATAGACAAAGGACACGCGCGCGCGGGGACGCGCGCGTATATTTAATACAATACTAGGGTTTGCTATCTATACAATCAAATTGTTTTTTCTCCTTGCTTGGAACACGCTTCCAGCATTAAGCAGTATGCTCCAACATCAATCGCCTTGGTTTATTAATCAGACTAATCAGGCTGCTTACTGCTTAATACTGGAAACACGTTGCAAGTAAGGAAAAAACTTGGTATGGAAACCATACATGACTTCCATGTTCTAATTAATTATAAAATTATTTTTAATACGTACACTCAGAACGAAACTAAATATATCAGCATGCTTTTGGTGAAAACGCTGAGAAAGATAATCAAAATACGAATTGTACATAGTTGTTAATATTTTAAAAATAAAGAATTCGTTTGATTAAATTAACTTTTATTTAAATAACGCGAAAGAAAGCGAATACCGCCCAACGTCTGTAATCTGTGGATTTCTGAAAACAAACAATTATTTTGTTTACGTATCCGTGGTTACGATATTTTGTTTACATGGAACGATATCAGTTGTTAATATTTATTGATTTTACTTCCATGTTCTATAAGGAAATGGAAGTATGGTCATGCCGAAAAAAATCGTGTTTGAGATAACGGCAGATTCTGATTGTACTACCATCAAAACCTGAAAAAAAGTCATTTTACTTCCATGATCCATATGAAATGGAAGTATGGTCATGGCGAAAAAAATCGTATTCGAGACAATGGCAGATTCTGATTGTACTACCCTCAAACATGAAAAAAAGTAATTTTTCGAAAAGTGTCTCTGTGAGTGTCTGTCTGTGTCTGTGTGTTGCATTTTTTCTATGGCGAACGATAACTGCCGAAAATTCAAACAGAATCAAATAATGTTTTGCACGTAGTTCTGAATTGTAGACGACTCGAGGCCTATTGATTTTGGTGAAGATCGGTTAAGGGGAAGGGGTAGTTTACCTGCAACCTTTTACGTTTTAACAAGAGTAAAGTGCTTAATTTTGATAAATAAAGTATCCTTAAAAGAAGGTCATAATAATCCACTGTAGAAAGGTAGATGAAATATCTATAAATGAAAAGGGTAGTTGAAGTGGA
Source organism: Magicicada septendecula (assembly GCA_034769895.1). Taxonomy (NCBI): domain Eukaryota; kingdom Metazoa; phylum Arthropoda; class Insecta; order Hemiptera; family Cicadidae; genus Magicicada; species Magicicada septendecula. The sequence goes on from CM068370.1 coordinate 492,766,376, forward strand.
AGGGGTAATTTTCTATAAATTAAAATAGTAGTTGATGAGGGAGTAGATCATTTTTTATAAGTTTTATGTGTGTACTACGTTATTGACAACAAAGAAGTAGTTTCTATGGAAACATTTTATTTAACTTTGACAAAATTCTATATTTTTTTAGGAATTATCGAACCGAATTCAAGTAAATGATTTGAACTGTATGAGTATCCCCAATAGATTTCGATGTTTTTAATATGCGATTGTATCGATATATTACGGTGTGGAAAAGAAGAAGTGTACTAATTGTAAATTGCCCTACTTCTTAATGTAAAGCAAACATACGTGTTGTTTTCATTTGGTAGTTAGTTAATAACGGTTTTGGGTTTTTAGTTTACTGCTAAAATAAATAAAAGCTGTGGTTGAGAAAACTTTACATTAAACGTGTAATACAAGGCGTATAACAGAGTAACACTTAAAATAAAGAACCTAACGTTTTTAAGTTTACAAATTGGAAAAAACAACAGCAAATAAAAAATGAAAAAATACACATATTTATGGTTAATGAAAAAACAAAAAACACTGTATTAAGGAATGACAACATATCCTCTACAAATTGTACATAATGGATGGTCGTTTTTTGTTAGTCACAAAACGAGTACTTGTCGGAAAACGAATTTTACCAAAAAACCGAGTTCTGCCACAAAAAAGTGACATGTAGGCCTATAATAATAGGCAAGAGGTTGACCCTTGGGCCACTCCCGCCTTACTTCGAGTTGGGTTTTTCGTGGTTTTAAAAAAAAAATAGTTTTACATTACACACGTATTGGTTTCCATGTATAATTTCAGTTTTCATGTTAACCTAACATAATTAATTTTTGATGTCACAGCCACGACCCGGTGATAAATTACTACTACAGTCATTTTCCATTAAAAAATGACAAACGAAATCAATTGCAATCACCAGCCAACTATTTTGCAACATACAAAATTAAAATTTGTATAATTCTTTCACTACATAAAATTATGTGCGATATTCACTACCTATCGATGCCCAAAAATCGCATTATCGAAATAACTGCGGGTACGCATAAAGGCAGTACCAAATGATTTTATATATAATCTGAGAACATGGAAGTCATGTATGGTTCTCCATACCGATTTTTTCGATAAGTGTGTGTGTGTGTGTGTGTGTGTGTGTGTGTGTGTGTGTGTGTGTGTGTGTGTGTGTGTGTGTGTGTGTGTGTGTGTAGAATTTTTTCTATGGTGAACGATAACAGCCGCAAATTCAAACAGAATCAAATAATGTTTTGCACACAGCCATGAATTGTAGAGGACGCAATGCCAATTGTTTTTGGTGAAGATCGGTTAAGGGAAAGGGGTAGTTTACCTGCAACGTTTTACGTTTTAACAAGAGTAAAGTGCTTAATTTTTATAAATAAAGTATCCTGAAAAGAAGGTCATAATAATCCACTGTAGAAAGGTAGATGAAATATCTATAAATGAAAAGGGTAATTGAAGGGGTGAGGGGATAACTTTTTTTATAAATTAAAATTGTAGTTGACGGAGAAGGTAAATTTTTATAAGTTTTATGTGTACTACGTTATTGACAACAAAGAAGTAGTTTCTATGGAAACATTTCATTTAACTTTAACAAAATTCTATATTTTTTCATTTTAATTTAAATCATGTATGAGAGAAAATATATCGTTTGTGGCAGGCAAGCATATCTCAATTATATGTTTACGTTTCCATTTTATTATTATGATTACCGCAATAAAAAGACAGGCAACACACACACACACACACACACACACACACACACAATTCGCGTTATTTCTGGCTTCACTCATGTTTATTTTCTTACAATTGCACGCTTTTTAAATGGAAAGTGCCGAAACCCACACCAACACAACGCGTGCAAGCCGAAAAAGTGTCCGGCGTGGATAGCGATTTGCTTCCTGTGGATCGCTGGGCAGTGTAACTGCACGTGTTTACAGAGGAACGATTCATAGACAGACTTTTCGCCTTTAGGGAATGAACCTTCTGCAAGATGCTCAGGGTCCATGAGTGACTTCGGAGCGCTTCGGAGGAGGGATGATTATCTGCGTAGTTCGGTTTCTTTATAAGAATAAAGTAAGCCTACCTAATTTTTATGGATAAAGTGACTGAAAATAACATTATATTAAACGACTACTCCATAATAACAAAAATATCTATAAATAGTGAAATTAGTTAGAGGGTGGGCGATATTTTGTTAGAAATTACCGAACCGAATTCAAGTAAATTATTTTAAACCTAAATCTTACAACATGGAAGTCGTGTACGGTTCTCCATACCGATTTTTTTTTAAGTTTTCGGTCAAATAAATTTATAACATCAATACAAAAAAGTACCCCTACCTCTTAAACTACCCTTTTCATTTATAGATTTTTCATCTACTTTTCTACAGTGGATTATTATGACCTTCTTTTCAGGATACTTTATTTATCAAAATTATGTACTTTATTCTCGTCAAAACGTAAAATGTTGATGGTAAGTAACAGATCTTCCTCTTAACAGATCTTCAAAATCAATAGGTATTGTCCTCTATAACTCGGACAAATATGCAAAATATTATTTGATTCTGTTTGATTTTGCGGTAGTTATCGTTCGCCTATAAAAAATTCTACACACAGACACACACAGACACTTTAGAAAAATGACTTTTCTTCATGTTTTGAGGGTAGTATAATCAGAATCTGCCCTTATTTCGAAAACGATTTTTTCGCCTTCACCATACTTCCATTTCCTTACGGAACATGGAAGTAAAACAATTTGATCGTATAGTAGTATGCATATAAAGTAATTTACATATAAAGAAAAGCACTGTAGCAACAAGATTAGATTTAGTAAATAAACATTTGGTTTAGTTGTACAGATACTTTCTATTTTCGTGACGATTGTTTCACCAGTTACAGCAGCTTCAGAGATTAGATTTGAAGTGACAGATTTGAAATGTATATGGCGGGGGTAGTGTATGACCAAGGGAGCAATTGGAGAATCCCAGGTAAACGACTGAACAAGGGTGCGAATAATACTGTTTGGAACAAAATTAAGTACCTTTACTGGATAATTATAAATTGTATACAATACGTTTTTGTGTTAAGCTGCTAATTTACAAACCAAACTATATGTCACTTAATGCAAATATATAATATAGTGTAGGCAGAAGTCTCTCTCAGTTCAAATATTTATAGTTTGTTTTATATAGAGGACAGTCTCAACATTAATTCAGTGAATAGTTTAAATCTGATTTATTTATAGTAGTTTTAATATTCATGTCAGTTATATGTTAATTTGAATTTATTAATTACATGGTGTTCCAAACCTGACGGCACCTAAGGGATTAAAAGACCCTTACTCTCGCATGCGCATTCTTAACCGGCCCGGCCCGACCAGGGGCACGACCCTGACGGTTCAGGTATAAGTTTTAAGTATACGGTCCAATTCAAAACTACAAAATTTTTAACAGAATTAACACGGTTGCACACCACTATAGAAACATTATTCCGATTAGCACTTTAAAGCTTCACAGCTCATCATCATTTTCCGATTTAATGATGAGCTGTGAAGCTCGAAAGCGCTAATCCGAATAATTTTTCTATACTGGTGTACAACAGTATGAACAAACAGTTCTGTTTGTGATTATAGCCACTAACACAACTTTCTTAATTATACAAAATTTTTTAATTTAGCTTATAATCTGAATTAAACTATAATTTTTGTAATCTCCGTGAAAATGTGAGAAAAATGAGTCCAAACAACACATAATTGCGATAAATATGAGTATTTTAGGGATTTCTAAAGCAAACACAGAATTGGAGTCCTTAATAAAGATAGATACTTAGTTGTACATCTAAAATATATCACAACCACGTCGTCTTTGGTGTGATTTTCTTTAAAATTATATGGAGATTACAAATATGCTAAGCTCGTTTGTTAAAAAATTCATATTATAAAAGTTGCAGTTACGTAATGGACGCCCCAGTAGATGATTCATACCGCAGGCGTGCGGACCAGCAGTGTGTGTGTGTGTGTGTTAGTAAGGGTCTCCTAATCCCTCAGATGGCAAGCGACTTGGAACGCCGTATAATATTAGTAATTGATAAAATGTCAATTATGCCCTTTTAACATTGACCGATTCAAATAATAATGGATATTCCAGTTATACTTTTAACTAAGCCTGATAAAGGTGGTAAGCTCCGCCGAAACATAAGTAGGCCTACCACTAACTCAACAGAAAAATTGCTGAAGACAACATATCGTGTTTTATTCTTAAACACTTATTAAAATTAAAAATCGTGAATTGATGAAAATTTTTTCTTTAAAGTGTATCAAGGGTGTGCAAGACACGGAACGTAACGACTTACCATAGATTCAATTCCCAACAAAAAGTCGTTCATTTTGATTGTACGCGCGGAATCAACACAGTTTTTCATTTAAAGCTCGAAGCGAAACAGTAGCTTACTGGTGTTTACTATCGATTGTGACGGCTGCGCTGAGATTAGTCAGGCTCGACTGCAGGAATCGATCTGCGGCGTGTAGAACACAGAGAGAGCCGGGCCTGGATAAAACACGGAAACTTCTCGCGCGACGAGTTGATTGCATCTAATCCTGTGAAAAACAAGGGGTGGAGAAAGAAATTCTTCTTCTTCCCCTGTGCTCGCTTTCTCTCCACTATGTAGTGTGTGAGTGTAAATGAAAAATGGGACTCAATTTCCATTCATTTTCAGCCATTCTTTTTCTTTCTACCTACGAATAAGCTGTGACGACAAGCATCAGTTTAAAATTGATTTTCGAGTCTAGCATGTAGCGTGTGTTTATAAACAAAGGAGCAAAGGTTATACGTTCGCAATATCTTGTGCAGACGCTTGAAAATTCCCACAGAATGAGCAAGTTAGTGCATCTTCCAGACAACCCGAACCTGGGAACGAGGACCATCTGGCCCCCCTTATATATATCTTGAGGTAAATTCATTATAAATATTAAATGTATTATATACATCAAGAAACGGACTGTAGCAGAAAGTGATTGAAAAAATATATATATATATAATATACATATATATATACCGCAGCGAACCCAGCACCTGGTGGCAGTAAAGTGAACTAGCTTAAAACAACCGTTTGAACATTTGGAGTTATTTTTGTAAAGGTGAAAAAATGATTTATTAATTAATATTTCTAAGTTAAGTTATATTACTTTCTAAGAAATATTATTTGTTATTTATTGTTGGATTTGGACATGATTCAAGCCTGGTTATATAAAAGAATCCACTACCCTGAGTAACTCAATTGTAATCATTATTTGTACAATTCTGAATAAAATATTATTAAAAATAATATTGCAAAACAATCAAACAAGAATCTTTTATTTTATTTTATATAGATAAGATAATATTAGTTACATAATGATATATATTCATAAAGGCTCAAATTGTTTCTTGTTATATATTTTATATTATTATTAATAATAAAACTTTTTACAAGAATATATTTTATTTTGTAAATTACATACGTTTCCATAGTATTCCAACTATCATCTATCGAAACATATGAAATATATTCTTGTAAAAAGTTTTGTTGTTAATAATAATTATATATATTGCAACGATACATATTTACAAAAAAAGGTAACTTTACACTTTACAAAACAGCGATAAAACCAAGCCTTCAGACGTCCTTATAATACTGGTCTGAGAAATCTTTATTTGTTTATAAACAGTATGTATTTTTGTGTATATTGATTTTGTACATTAGTATTATCGTCTTATTCTCTTCAAGGATTAGGTTGTATTAATCTGTTCTGACACTAATCTCATCCTCGAATGACCCTCATCTCTTCTACCAATGGCTTTATAGTTCAGTGGCGCTTTCGGCATCGACCCTCTATTATCCTTTGCAGATGATCCCACCATTGTCTTCTGTAAGTTAAAATAATTTCATTTATGTTCTTTACTTCGAGTTCTGCTCTGATATCCTCATTCCTTATTTTATCTTGCAATGTATAATTTAAAGTACTTCGAAGAAACTGCATTTCAACACTCTGAATCTTGCCGCATTCCTTTTTCGTCATGACCAACGCCTGACTCGCACATGTCAATGTGAGTATTGCAATTGTCTTAAAAAATGTAATCTTTGTGTTGTGTCTTGTTTTAATTCTAAGATTTCTATCAATCGTACCACAAGTATTCCTAAACTTATTTATCTTCTCTTTTATAACATATTCAGATTCATAGCTTACTACACAGGCGAGATATTTAAAATGGCTCACTGCTTCTAAAGTGCTGTTGTTTATAACTATCTTAGTCCTCACTGGATATTTACCTTTAAAGGTTTTGGTATTTCTCACTGAAATTGTCAGTGAGTACTCTCTTGCAACAGGCCAGGAATCTGTTCATGCAAAACTTTATAATACTTGTAGTACCCAAAGCAGCCTTGGAGTGAGGTCTGGAAACAGTAGTATTATAATTTAAATAACTCAATCCACCTTTCTATGTTTTCCCTCCCCCCAAAAAAATTATCACTTATTTGTTGTTCGGAATATAGGTAATCGAGAACTGTGTAGCCTCCATTTGTTTTGGTCCAATCATCTAGACACTTTGTTATTTGGAACAGTCCGCCGCGTCTGAATGACCACTTAAACGAATTAACGTTTCGGAGAGCAAAGGCTGTGCTGTAACACATGGCAACCTGTAAACAGAAGTAAGACGTCGGGTCGTGTCATTGCGAGGTGTTTTTCTTTGATTCTTGTCCCTCTTGTGCACGGCTCACTGCTCCGAACAGGCAGAAAGCAATCCGATTTGTCTGATCAAAGACGTCTACAGTCTTTATCACGAGATATCACTGTGAACCGTTCACGTTTTGTGTAGCCTATACACTTTCGGCAGCACGGTTAAAGGTCGAACAGCACACATCTCGGTCAGGCGTTTTACGATATCTGACTACAAATGTTGATTTAGCCTAGAGCTCTACTAAACCAGTATTTGAAAGTCGCAGTTACAAATGTAACCGTTACAAATAACGTATAGGTTACTTTTAAACCAGTATTTCATTCGTCCTCTATGTTTTCAAATACTAGCACACTGTTAAAGGTTAGTTGGGGCGCTTTTTTACAGTTTGTTAAGTACGTGTATTTGACATTTTGATAATTTATAAAGTACGAGGTCTGTATATTAAGTAATGAGACTATTTCAGTAAAACCTTTTGTTTACAGTCAAACCATATATAGACTCTATCGCCTTCAAAACAGTTCCCATGGGAAGCCACACAGCGCTTTAGACGGGTTTTCCATTCTTCATAGCAGTGTTGGATCTCAGAAACTGGAATCCCCTTCAACTTATCGGTTACATTTTTTTAAATGTTATCTATTGTCCCAAAATGGTATCCTTTGAGATGTTTTTTTTCAATCTCGCGAAGGGAAAGTAGTCACGGAGACTCAAATCACATGTATACGATGGATGAGGAAAAACAGGGATATTTTTCTTTGCCAAAAACTCATTAACCAAGAGTGCTGTGTGACAAGGTGAATTGCCATGATACAGCATCCAGGTGTTCACGCTAAATTTCGTTTTTAAAAATTTGATAAACTGTAGTGTGGTTAAAAGTTAGTTGTTCTGCGATGATTCTGACGGTTAATCGACGGTCAGACCTCACCAAGTCCCTGATTCGATCAGCATTGTCGCCAGTTCTTGACGTTGACGGTCTGACCTCACCAAGTCCCTGATTCGATCAGCATTGTCGCCAGTTCTTGACGTTGACGGTCAGACCTCACCAGGTCCCTGATTCGATCAGCATTGTCGCCAGTTCTTGACGTTGACGGTCAGACCTCACCAGGTCCCTGATTCGATCAGCATTGTCGCCAGTTCTTGACGTTGACGGTCAGACCTCACCAAGTCCCTGATTCGATCAGCATTGTCGCCAGTTCTTGACGTTGACGGTCTGACCTCACCAAGTCCCTGATTCGATCAGCATTGTCGCCAGTTCTTGACGTTGACGGTCAGACCTCACCAAGTCCCTGATTCGATCAGCATTGTCGCCAGTTCTTGACGTTGACGGTCAGACCTCACCAAGTCCCTGATTCGATCAGCATTGTCGCCAGTTCTTGACGTTGACGGTCTGACCTCACCAAGTCCCTGATTCGATCAGCATTGTCGCCAGTTCTTGACGTTGACGGTCTGACCTCACCAAGTCCCTGATTCGATCAGCATTGTCGCCAGTTCTTGACGTTGACGGTCAGACCTCACCAAGTCCCTGATTCGATCAGCATTGTCGCCAGTTCTTGACGTTGACGGTCTGACCTCACCAAGTCCCTGATTCGATCAGCATTGTCGCCAGTTCTTGACGTTGACGGTCTGACCTCACCAAGTCCCTGATTCGATCAGCATTGTCGCCAGTTCTTGACGTTGACGGTCTTCCAGAGCGTGGATCACCCTTAACTGATTTCCGGCCATCTGAAAATGCTTTAAACCATCCGAAAACCTGTCCTCTTGACAAAGCTTCATCTGCATACACCTTTGTCAATTTTTTGAAAGTTTTAATAGCATTGTGCCAGAGTTTAACACAAAACTTGATTCCACAACGTTCTTCGTAATTGATGCCACTCATTTTTATAACGCACAACAAAAATTAATTTCACGAAAAGCTTGTTTACGTTTCACGTAGCAATAATAGACAGTAAATATTAATACTCATTATCAATCATCTGTTTATCTAACCATCTCTGTTAATGTAAACCAGATGGTTACAGTGTTGCCATATTGACAACTACATGATTAGTCTCATTACTTAATTTACAGACCTCGTATGTCGTGATGTTACAATTAGCACTGCTGAGGAATCGAATATCGCCACACAACAACAAGAACATTATTAACAAGATAAATATGTTAATAAATAATTTAATAATTATGACGATATAAACGATTACTTATAAAAAATAAAATATTTATGTTGTTTTTATTATAATATTACAATGTATTATAAAATAATGTATATATTTTATATAAATTACTTCAAATAATAATTTTCAATTATATATAAACGCGTTTATAAATCATATAAAATACAGTTTATAAAATATATTTCATTTTTATTATATATTTAATATGTATAAAACATTTATTTGTATTATATATGCTTATATATAATTATAATCTTTACTTCATGGGAATGTATATATTAAATCATAAAATATAAATTATTAATATCAATTGTTAAATCATACTGATTAGCAATTTTTTGATAATTAAAAAAATTTAAAAATAGTATTAATGTATATAACTTATTAAAAAGTAATAATGACTTAATATTTTTATCTCTTACAAATTAATTTTTTTCTAGGTATTATCTCTTCGTTTACTAGTTATACTAATTGATAAAAATTTTTCAAATATCTAGTACTTGTTAAAGCAGAAAAACCCATTTTCAAATATTTGAACTAAAAAATTTCAAAACGCTGTACTCGTTTACTCGTTAGTTGGCTAAGGGCTGGGGGGTCTCACGAGTAACCGGAACAGATATTTCGACTTTTCCGTAACCGTTACAGCTATTCCACAAAAGTAACCGTTACAAAATACCGTTTACAGGAGCATCGACCTACCTCTAATTTAGCCTAACATACTGCGACTGTAAAGTGATGTTTAAATTAAAGTGTCACAGACAGCTAAATTGCGCGCGATTTTATGATCCACGGTGGAAGAGTTTTCATAATTAGATACCTGTGTGTAGCCAAGAAAGCTTGAGAGTTGAGGGTTATCATTTCAAGAAATAACCAATGGCAACAGAGTGTGCTTGAATCGAGCAGATAACTTACGAGATACTGGTCGCTAGCGGCGATTCTACATTCACCCCTATTCTTTCTCGCTAAACGTGTGTGTGTGTGTGTGTGTGTGTGTGTGTGTGTGTGTGTGTGTGTGTGTGTGTGTGTGTGTGTGTGTGTGTGTGTGTGTGTGTGTGTGTGTGTGTGTGTGTGTGTGTGTGTGTGTGTGTGTGTGTGTGTGTGTGTGTAGCAACATCACAATTTTTATAATGACAATTCTTTGACTATACCCAACGGTTTCAAAATTTTTTGACCCCAGGAGCCAAAAAAGGGATAAAAAATTTGAAAAATTGTTGAAACCCAATAAAGCATTAGACTAAAAGTAATCTAAACTAAAATCCGAATCTTTCGAATTTTTAGTGATTATTGTATGACTGTGCGGACTACAATATTATTATTATATCAATAAAGAAATGTTCATAAATGCCCATATTTTTCTTGTATATATATCTTATATTATTATTAATAATAAAACTTTTTACAAGAATATATTTTTATTATTTTGTACATTACAATGTTTCGATAGTATTCAACTATCTGATGATGATAGTTGAACTATCTGATGATGGTAATTGAACCAATGATGATAGTTGAACTACCTGATGATGATAGTTGAACTATCTGATGATGATAGTTGAACTATCTGATGGTGATAGTTGAACTACCTGATGATGATAGTTGAACACTATGGAAACACCGTAATTTACAAAATAATAAAAATATATTCTTGTAATAAGTTTTATTATTAATAATAAAATATACTAAAGAAATAGTAGAGAAATCGTGATTTTTTAAATTTTTACCATAATTTAAAAATTATCTAAGATCGAAGTTTATGTAAATAATAAACTTACATCGTTCAAAATAATGAGCGAGTTCTGCAGCTCCGGGAGTATACTAATCGTAATAATCATAATTATAATTGATGTAATAATTATGGTAAGCTAAAAAAATAATTATGATATAGTAATTTTTAAAATTAAAAAACAGCAATTTTGGTTAAAAACTCGCCTATTTTTAATTTCATGGTAAAAAAAACGGGTGTCTTAACAATCGTTCATTATGTGTATATTTGGAAATATTCCTTTGTAAGTAACTCGTTGAGTTTCCTGCAGGTCTGCTATCTTCAAATAAATACAACTGCAAGCAGGTTTATTTTCGCCTGATGCACGTTTCACAGAAAGTATTCTGTATCTTCAGACTTTTTTTTTTAATTGTACATCAATGTTTCGTTTCGTTCAACTATAAAACAATATACAGTATTAGTTAACGGATTATCAATATTACTTCGATTCTATTTTCGATCGTTGTAATGTTTAAGTAGTGAGCTATTTATTATGTATTTATTTTCATTATTCCAATATATGTATGACTTTAAATAAATCGTCTTGTTTTGTTTTTATTTGAATTTGTTCTTTGATTAGTAGATAATTATTATTGTGTTTGTAAATACTAAGATTTTTCCATTAAATTTCATTATAATAAAAATGAAACATTAAATATATAATAAATAGTCCACGACGTAAACACTACAACAAACAAAAGTAGAATCGAAGTAATATCGATTATCCGTTAACAATATTGTAAACGAAACATTCAATTACAATTCAAACAAACCCCTGAAGATACAGAATAATTTCTGTGAAACGTGCGTCAGATGAAAATAAACCTACTTGCAGTTGCATTTACTTGAAGATATTACAGTTGTAAATATTTAAGTTTATTAAAAATTTATTTACGAATTTTGTTTATATTGAATTGCATACAACACCTTTGTGCTCACGGTCGAAATAAGATTACCGCTCGTAAACGAGAGTCAAAGTGAGAGTAGCGGCGCTTGAGTAACACACACACACACACACACACACACACAAATACACATACGGGGAGTGAAGTCAGGGATGAACAAAGCAAGTGAAAGCTGGAACAAATAAACGAACCCCATTCCACCGTTTTTCTGATTACATCCTCAGCAGGAGCGGTAACTACGGGCCAACTCCTTGGGGCCAACTCGCTCTTACCCACCCACAATACAGTGCGGTCGGCGGCTCAGTTGAGTTGCCGATTCACAAAAATCATTACCTACCCTGCGGGCGCGCTACAGTACCGGCCGTATAGTCACGTCTCTGACCCGAAATCAAAGTGATAACAGTGATACAGTCCCGCCCGGGGCAGTCAAGGTGTATACGTATGCCGCTCTGCTCGGATTGTATCGGATTGAGTGTAGCGAGTTTCTTATCGTTTTCAAACAGGCCAACCCCTACAAAACTTTACACCAACAATTACTGTCAATGACCGGTTGGTTAGAGCGTTGAACTGTTATGCCGAGAGGTTCGGGTTCCGTACTGAAAATAATTTAAATTTTATTTCGATTTTCGGTACAAATACAGGTAAAAAATATAATGAGCATTACTCGCGACTAATAAACTTGTGTTAACTTAATTTAGACTCAAACTCAAACTCAGTTTGATATAATTATAATTACATTAATTGTCAATGATCCCCAAGTAATCCCCAAAATTTTCTTAGACACAGTAATCGACTATAAATGTATGAAGGCCTATTAAAAAACGCCAAGCATTCACCATGTCCTGGTGGCACAATTATAACAGAAGGTCGCACTGCATTGCATATGCTGACGATATGTTCTCGTGACAAGAAACAAACAGGCACTGGAAGAGGCGTACATCTCTCTGGAGCATGCTTCGACCATCCTAAGGGCTGCAAGTGAACAGCCAAAAGACAAATTATACGCCGATGAAGGAGAATGTCCGAGAAGAAAGAATCACCAAAATTAAAGTTAATGGCAGTGAATTTGAGAGGGTAGGGTAAATAGTTTTATATATCTTGGGTCCCCCTCTTTACGTCAAAAAATCAGATGACAATGGAAATTCAAGACAAAGTAGTCATGGGAAATAGGCGCTACTTTTCTTTGCTGCCTATCCTAAAGTCCAGAAACACTTCTAGAACCTCCAAGGACCAGATTCACAAAACGTACTGCCTAGATATCTTGGGACCCTCTTTACGGCAAAAAATCAGGTGGCAGTGGAAATTCAAGACAAACTGGCCATGGTATATAGGTGCTACTTTTCTTTACTGCCTATCCCAAAGTCCATAAACATTTCTAGAACCTCCAAGGTCCAGATTTATAAAACTGTTTGAGGCCAGTAGTATTATATGCTTCAGAAGCCTGGCCTATGACCTCAGCTCAAGAAGATGGTGTCAGAAGATGGGAAAGGAAGATTCTGAAGACGATATATAGAGGTGTACTAGATGCCAGAATGTGGCGTATGAGGACAAATGCCGAATTGTACGAACTACATAATGAACCTGACATCGGCACAGTATTAAAACAAGGGAGGATTAGGTGGGAAAGTCACGTATAAAGAATGAGAGAGGAAAGGACAGTGAAAAAGTATTCATTGTAGGACCAGGAGGAAGACGAGCAAAAGGGAAGGCAAGAAGGAAATGGGTGGACAATGCAGATGAAGACTTGAGAAGACAGGGGGTCAGAAGGTGGCGAAGAGTCGGCACAACGTCGTTCTGGAGGCCAGGCTCTACACGAGCTGTAGCGCCGTGGATTTAGTAAGTAAGTATTCAATATGTACAATAAAAATTTTTCTTAAGCCTTTCTATAAACATCTGTAGAAACTGGAAAGCCTAAAGTGAAATTTTTGCTTCACAAATCGAATCAGTTTTAGCCAACACTGATACCATAACTAGAAATCGATAATTTTAGTTTCTTGGGACAGATCCGACTGGGGTATCTCCACACCGAAACATAACAGGAATGCGTGCACGACTCAACAAAGCTCAGGGTACTCAACATGTACAACTAGTCAGGGTTACGATATCAGAACTACATTCTTGGCACTACTTTTATTTTACGAATTGTTCAGTTTGTGTGTGAAAACAGTGCAACACAGTGTTAATTCAATCCAGTGACCTATGAAATGTATAATATTGTCACAAGTGACGAGGACGTCATACATTTCTTGCAGACCCCGAACTAATACACAATTTATTTAATACAATTTTATATCAGGCTACACAAAACGCGCGAGCGCACACACAAACACACACACACTCATTGTAACAATTTTCCGTTTTACGATTTGTTTATTTGTTATGCCGTTTTGTCAAACGGTCGGTGAATACCAACTGACTTCCAGTTACTACTGTTATTAATTTTAATAGTCTTAAGCTGTTTTTCTTAAACCAACGTCTGACGCCACTTTGCTTACTCATTTATACGATCGATAAGCAATTACGACTTACCGATGGCCAACCTCCATTGTTGTCTGTCGTTGCAATTTTCATCGTTTAGTCCTCTATCGCTCTTCATGAGCTGTAGCACCATGGGGTAAGTATTCAATATGTACAGCAAACATTTTTCTTAAGCCTTTCTATAAACATTTGTAGAAACTGTAAAGCCTAAAGCGCTCATTGATCTTCTTATGCCCTCTATCCATGTTTTCTTGGGTCTTCCTTTCTTCCTGTGGTCTCTGGGTACCAATCTCATTTTTTTCATTTTGGTAATCGATCTTGTCCCATTCTTTGTAAATATCCGTACCAGATTAGTTGTTTTTCTTCAATTCAGTCTATGATTGTCTTTTGTACGCCCATTTCATCTTCGATCGTTTCATTTCGTATTCGCTCTAGCCTTAAAGTTCTAGCAGCTCGTCTCAAAGCATCCATTTCTATAGCTTCTAACTTTCTTTTTACTAGTTGTTTTATTCTCCATGTTTCGGATCCGTACATCAATGTGCTTTTAAACATATTATCGTATATTCTTTTCTTCATTTCTTTTCCAGTTTCTGTGCTCCATGGAAACCCATTCAATTATCTAATTATTTGTTTTGCTTTGTTTATTCTTGATTGTATTTCACTTGTTTTTTTTTTTTGTATGAAGCCGACACGACGGGACCCCCCCCCCCAGACACGGTATCTTCCAGATATCTGGAAGCCAAATTCCAGATACGCTACTGCTGACAGATGAATAGCAACGGTTACGAACTGGAGTCTTTTGGGAAGAAGAGGAAGAGGCGGGTAAGGGGACGATTGGAGACTGGTTGAGGCAGATACAGCCATAAAACCTTCTACATGTAAATGTATACATGTAAATTTGTTTATATTCATATTTGTTTGTTTTTTTAGTGGCTTATATGATTTTTAATCAAATTTCTAAAAACCTCCTCAGATTGCGTTAGGAATATCTTCGGAAAGACGAACATAGTCAAACTGTATACTGGAATTGTTGGCACACAATTGGAAGTGCGGAACTGACGTTCGATTTTGTGTTGGGATATGGCAGCTGGGAGTCAGTGACACGCGGATTATCCCGAACTGTGAATAAGCCGCAATCAGTTCAGTGTGTCTGTCCATCTCTTGTTCTGCAAAGTGAGTCGACCCGTTTTGACGTACTCGACTGCACGCTGCATCGTGTCCTGTTACAATTGTCCCCGTTATTCCGTAGGCTATTGCTTATCGATTTCCGGACTCTCTGTATGGTTCGGCTTACAAGTGCATACGGACGGAATGAATAGCTTACAGTACTGTAGCTGTTAACGTTTCACTAACTCTATGGCGCATATGTTGACTTGAATAGAATTGGTCTGGCCAAGCATGCATTCCGTAAGACGTAAAGTTAGTTTACTTACTTCGAAGAGTGCCAGTGGCGTGGCGTGGGCACATAACACTGGTTCCCGGTTGTGATAGGCCTAAAAATTAACCTAAAAATTAATTCGAATATTTTCTAGTACCAAGTGTTCTTTTTAGTACCAAAATATTCTTTTTAGAGACAAAATATTTTTCTTTGAATTTTTTCCATCATTCGCTGGCAGAAGAAGAGGACTCCATTATACTTTATTAATCTATTACACGGAATAAATGGGGACACAAATAATCGAATTAATAATAATAAAGACAAACATAGACACACATAAGTAAACGAACAAAACACAAATAGGTACGTAAGCCCAGTAACTGCTGCACGTTGGTTCCGAAACGAAAATTACTGCTAACTGAGCGTTTCGCCACAGCGGCAACACATCGGGTGAACGCATGTCCCCTCCCTCTCCGCAGTTTGTACAGTGACAACTGGTAAGAGGTCAATGGCCGTACGCAGTAAAACATTGCCGATATCTGAGCCGGCAACAAAAGACGGTGCAAGCACCCAGCAGTTCGAAAGCAATGCTACGCTTTTCTTCAAGTTTCACAACTAATATTGTTCGGATTTCAAATTATTCAATAACAGAAATATTTATTCTGTGATACAACTAATATTATTTTCTCTTATCTCCAGTACTGTTCCCGCCGGAAACAACGGTTACATGGACGCCACGCTACCGGAAGAATCTCAGCTTCAAAATGAGAAAATAATTCTTAAATGCAATTTTAGGAGCGTCGCTTTGTATGGAACTGAATCGTATATGAGTGGAGGAAGGGAGTGTAAAATATTTCCGGCTCACGAAATATGGCGATATGGATGGACGATGAAGACGGGCTTGGAAACTAAACTTGAGATTTGATGAGGGTCTTTGGAAATTCAACAGAACAGAAACTTCTGAGATGTTTGAACAATACAGAACAACTTTTGAAAACGTAAAGAACTCTTATAACTATACATTGACGACACGTTGAAGCATGGAAATCCAGAGTGATTTCGGGAATACATCTTAACAAATCAATTGTTATGGGTTCCCTATATATATGCTATATTTCTAAGAAAATGTGGATGATTTACATACAAAGAGCTATATTTCAATTACAAGAAGTGGCTAGAGAGTACTTACTGACAATTTCAGTGAGAAAGACCAAAACCATGACTTTTAAAGGTAAATATCCAGTGAGGACTAAGATAGTTATAAACAACAGCACTTTAGAACAAGTGAGATGTTTTAAATATCTCGGCTATGCAGTAAGCTATGAATCTGAATATGACATAAAAGAAAAGATAAATAAATTTAGGAATATTTGTGGGACGATTCATAGAAGTCTTAGAATCAAAACAAGACACAGCACAGGGATTCAATTTTATAAGACAACTCCAATACCCACATTGACGTATACGAGTGAGGCGTGGGTCATGACAAAAAAGAGAGCGGCAAAATTCAGAGTGGGAAATGCAGTTTCTTCAAAGTACTTTAAATTGCATCCCCCCTCCCCGTAGGCACACGCAGCTCCTAGGTACACCACTGATTACCAGTATACCAGTCCTGAACAAATTTTGTCCAAAGGTAGACACGAACTTTTAAAATCGTTTCTCGTTAATGACTGACCCTCACAAAGACCTTTCGTCACTGTTTCACAGGCACTACTAATCTAAGGATAATGTTTACTGTCAACGATTTATAACCTACCTTGTACGCACTTCACTACAGTACTTATGTAAAAATAAATTTATAACTTAGAAAAAAAGAAAAGAACGAAAGAATATTTTATCTCGGTGCGCTGTATAAGTGAAATCGATGTATTAACGGCGGATAGTCGGTGATAGTAAAAAGGCTTTAAGTGAAATGCCTTCTGCTGAGATTTGTCGGTGAAAAGCTTTTACTGGTAAAATTAAAATTTCTGAGCACCGAAACAGAAGTAATATTATATCGAATAAGACAAATAAAAATGTTTAATTTTGCAAGATTTTTATGTGAATATGTGCGAGTGTGTGAGATCTGAGGGGAAATACACAGTCGTAGCAGTGTGTGTGTGTGTGTGTGTGTGTGTGTGTGTGTGTGTGTGTGTGTGTGTGTGTGATGAGGGATAAATATAGTTTAGTTAATTTTTATATTTTGCCTTCCGATTATACTTAGTTTTTACAGACATTTGAACTTCCCTTACTAGCTTCTCCACCCCTCCATCATAAACACCCCACACACATGTCTGGATACACACCCTAAACACATGTTCACCACCTTTACATCCTTTGTTTAGTTGTTCCTTGATCTCTTTGAGAATAGCTTAATAACCTGGAATAGCTGTCAGAGGTAAATTAATAAACTGCGAAACTTACCAAGTGTTTGTATTTATTTTATTTTTAAACCTTTGTATTAATATGTTTCACCAAGTGTCAACGAGTCATTAATCAATATCGTGAAATTAGAAATCTTAATGTAAATTTAAAACTTTTGGAATCTTATTCGGTTATTAACTAACTGAATCCATTTAAGTTAGAGGCGTTTTTTCGAATTTGTCTTACTTACACTCTTCAACAAACGTTCATCTTAAGGAGTGAAAACGCGGCGTTCTGCAACACGATATATGTATTAGAACCACACGGCGTACGCACCACCGCTGAGTCCAGAGGACAGTCCGCACTAAGTGGCAGTCGTTGAAACGTCCAGGAAACGGATCTTTTTCCAATGGAGAAACGCTTAGCTGGAGAAGAAGAAGAAGAAGAAGAAGAAGAAGAAGAAGAAGAAGAAGAAGAAGAGGAGGAGGAGGAGGAGGAGGAGGAGGAGGAGGAGGAGGAGGAGGAGGGGAGGAGAAGAAGAAGAAGAAGAGGAAGAAGAAGAAGAGGAGGAGGAGGAGGAGGAGTGGTGGAGGGGGAGGGGGATGAGGAGGAGGAGGAGGAGGAGGAGGAGGAGGAGGAGGAGGAGGAGGAGGAGGAGGAGGAGGAGGAGGAGGAGGAGGAGGAGGAGAAGAGTTTGCGAATGTGAAGAACGCACAAAACATTATAACGGACTATCTAAGACAATGACTTGCAGTCTGTTTCAACTGTAGTATTATCAAATAGCGAGTGCGGCTGGGCGAGGGTCAGTCTTACTCGCAAACACGCAGCCCGCACACACACAAGGTCACTGTCTTTATGATTCACACCAATGAATCATCTTACAGTCAATAATTATTTTGTACCAAACATAGCTGATATTTTGGGCTTTATTTCAGTAAATTATAGATTGTTTGGTATCATTTTTCTTGTAATGGTGTGTAGAATTGATATATATTAAACATTTTAAGATAAAATGTCAAATAAAATAAATCAAAGTTTGATCAACTGAAGTCCACTAGGTGACTAATGGGGCGAGAATCCGGCCGGTCCTAATCCCCTGCGCTTGTGTGTGAGCGGGCTGTTGTTTGTGAGTGGGCCTGACCTTCGCCCAGCCGCACTCGCTATTTTGATACTACTATAACAGAAACAATTGTTAGATGAAAGTGTACAGCTTCTTAAAAGGAACCGCTTTGATGGTGATAAAACTGTTTTGTAGTTAATATCTCGATGATTTGTACAAACAGTCTCGTCTCTTATTAAGCAAACCAGGTACATTTTAAATGTTAATTAGAAATCCTAATGTAAATTTAAAGCTTTTGGATTCTTATTATCTCAATCCATTTAAGTTACAGAAGTTTTTTCGAAGTCGTCTGACACTCTCCAATAAACGTTCATATGAAGGAGTGAAAACGCGGCGCTCTGCAACACGATATATGTATTAGAACCACATGGCGTACGCAGGGTGGTAAAGAATCAGACACCCGCCTGGCGCTGCGCGAGACATGACAAATTGTTTACTGACAAAGTCAGTCAGCGAGTCCCACGGGGGTGTACGCACAACGAGAAATGACGTTCTCAAATTTAATCTCTTAAGATATACACGAACAACAAATGACACAGCACCGCCGGCGAGACGGCTACCATATTTCACTATTCAAAATTGTTGTTCCCGACGAAACTGCTTCAGGTGTAAAGACTACATCACAAGTCTGGCGGCGGCGTTCGGCTTCGCGTGAAAATTTATGGACGCTCGTCGTCCTCCAACAACTTTTCGCAAAGTGTTTTCTTTTTTTCTCTCTATATGAGAGAGTTGCGTTTCGCGCGCGAAGTGAGAGGAAAAGTTACGTCGACGTTAGGTACCTATACGTTTCTTGAGAAATACACTACGTAGCCTACAACGTATTTATACGTAGCGAACACTCGGTATTTTTATTTAACCGTGTGAATTGTATTATTATTCGCTAACTGGTGTCATATGATGTAATTATTTTCCTACTACTGTATTGGATAATGGTGCGGTTACTGAGAACTGTACCACGGTAATTTGTTTTGTATTTAACATTTCATAAATTTCACCTGTATTGTGTCTCATTTCTAAGATTGGTTATTGTTATTTCATAAAATCCTTAAATGCGTAGTGACCGTAAACCAATGAATTTTTCCGGTGAATGGTTTATGAGGATCGGTCAAAAAATATAACACAAATTTTAAATTATTTATATTTGTTTTAATATTATTAAGGCCTATTTAATATTTAATTGTTGATTACTGCTTTTATAATTAATTACCATTAAATGTCATTCATTAATTTAATGGCATTTAATTTTTAATTTTTTTGTATATGCCATTACATTATGAGTAATTTAAATTGTAATAGTGTATAAATTAAGTTCTGTGATATTATAATTTTCACGTTGTATTTAAAGAAAACATTTGATGATGTAAAACAAACTATCTCAACTCCTTCACGTATACAAGGACACACACACACACACTCACATACACAAAAACGTTCACTCAAATACGTTCTGTTGTGTTTGACATTTCTTTTGTATTTATACACAAGTCTTGATGATGGCAATAAGTATTGTCGAAACGTCGACATAAATATTTTAAAATTTGTGGTATTTTATTATTAATCAAGAAAGTTCCACTGAGCGACTAAAGGAATTATACAAGTTTCAGTTGGATTACTAGGTATCGCGTTTATGAGCTTTGTTCTGTCAGAATATTCATCATTATCATCATCATCATCATCATCGTCGTCGTCGTCATCATCACAATAATAATAATAATAATAATAATATCCTCATCATCATCATCATCATCATCAAAGCAATCTGTTTCCGCTGGCGATTTATTCAGTGCGAATCAAGTGATTGTTGCGGTCTAGCAGGAGGTGATTATTGTATTAATTGTTGTGGAGCCATAAAAAGGTGACATTTATTATTATTGTGTGTGCAAAAATTTAACTTGAATTTACTGTGTCTTGCATACGAATTTGTAAATTGGATATGAGAATGCCTTGGTTGATTTCAAATTGTTGTTTGTGACTAACTAAAATTTGTAATTAGTGACTTCATTGTTGTCTGTTATTTTGTTTCCACTGTACAATGCGATGATCCGTAAGACCGTCGTAACAATATTGTAGCTTACAAGTTTTGTGGTATAAAAACATATAGGAATACGAAAGAAACGGGAAAACGAAGCTTCGGATGCAACAGAACTAGGAATCAGGAAAAGTGAAAGACATAATAAAAATAAAAGACAAAATACAGCAAGATTGAAATGTTCAAAATGAAAATTTAACGTCCAAAAAAACCCCGAATGACAACCGCGAGAAATAGTATCGGAAGTTATAGAAACGGGTGAAAACGTTTAAGAAAAAATTTACCTTCAGAGTAGCACAAATTGAATAAAGACGAAATATTCAAGAATACATTTTGGACTTGGTGTAGCGGTAACGAGGACCCGGTACAAGGAATCGTGAGCCGTCACAGCTGTTAGGTGGGATTAATACTGATGATGATTGGTTGGTTCGGCGACGATTTAATCGAAAGCAGCGCACAAAGGGGAGACGACGAATCAATCAGAGAAATGGATGGCAGTGCCATGGCAGAGCCTACATTCTGTCAATACACGAGAATACACGTATTGAATTGTGTATGTGACGACGTCCGGGGCGCATTCAGCCACTTGTTGCAACACAGACGCGGCCTTTGTAATACACTGTCGTTACATCCAACAAAGGGTACAGCCGGACTGGCGCAGCTCTCTCCCTGATAAGGACCATACACAGAGACAAACATATAATAATAAAGGCGAGAGAGAGAAAACAACACACTATTGAAAGACGACGGAACAAAAAGAGGGAAACGAAGAGTAAGAGATGAATTGAAGAAAGAAACGGTGCTGTGAAAAGGGAAGGCAGTCGGAACAATGAGTAGGTAGCCTATAGAACTGTATGAAATGGGGGAAATCAAAAACCGAACAAGATGGTAGGTGACGTCTAAAAAGCATGCGAGAAAAACACATGTTCGTGAGAGATATTTGATACTGTGTTTTAATCAAAACCATCTTCTCCTCCTCCATCATCGTCATCATCATCAACATCATCTTCTTCGTCTTCTTCTTCTATTCAAGGATTAGGTTACATAAACCTGTTCCGGCACCCATCTCGTCCTCGGAGGACCCACGTCTACATATTTACTGCCAGTGGCTACCAATGGCTTTATATTTAATCAAAATAAAGATGGAAATACGAGGTGTAAGGTAGTAAAAAAATGTAGTAACAAAAAGTTAAAACAATCAGCGTAGTGGAAGAAAAAAGGAAGAATAATCTGGAAACAAAGCGACATTTAACCCTTTACGGAAGTTCCCGTATTTATGACGACATTAGTAGACACCAGTACCAGTCTAATTACATTTTATCATTTCACATCATGTTATACGTAATTTGATGTACTCTTAGTTACCCTTCGTTAAAACTAATGTTATCAAAGCACAGTCGTCGTACAATATATCAAGGGTACCCGGACACTTAACCGAATCCACTTTCCCGAATGGACATTTTCCCGAATGACGAGATACCCGAACTTATTTTGCCCAAATTCCTTTTCCCGAATCTATTCAATCGAACGTCCTCTTTCGCGAATAAAAATCGATTTGATAATATAAACTTTTTATATAAATCTTTCGTTTTGTTTATACAAAATTAAATCAAACAGGAATCAAAATAGATAATTACAAATGTGTAAACTGTTATAAATTAATCTTCTTCTTCTTCTCCTCTTCAAGGATTAGGTTATATAAACCCGTTCCGGCACCCATTTCACCCTCGGACGACCCACGTCTCTTCTACCAGTGGGTTTATAGTTCAGTGCCGCTTTCGGCAATCGATCCTCTGTCATCCTTTGCAGATGATCCCACCACCATTGTCTTCTGTAAATTAAAATAATTTCATTTATGTACTGTACATCGAGTTCTGCTCTTATATCCTCATTCCTTATTCTATCCTGCAATATATAATTTAAAATACTTCGAAGAAACTGTATTTCAGCACTCTGAATCTTGCTGCTTTCCTTTTTGACATGATAATGTCTTTTAGCTGGACATCGTTTGAAACTTTCTGTAACATTTTATTTAGCTCTACTAGTAATTTTATACAAACCACTATGTTGTATTTGGTAGCCTACTGACGAGCGCTTTCGGCAGTCAAGCCATCATTTACCAACCAAATGATCATCACCAACCAGATGGTCATTTACCATCTTCAGGTCGTTGGTAAATGACCTGAAGATGGCTTGACTGCCGAAAGCGCTTGTCAGTACCAAATACAACAAGTGGTTTGTATAAAATTAATAGTAGAAATATTTGAGACCACTAACACCCAAAATAACAATAAATTTTATTTACCGTCACGCTATATGACGTCATAATTTTTCCACATTTTCGATTCCCCACAGTCTAGAAATCTTATTTTTAAAGCCTAAAAGCATTATCATGCTTCGATGTTTCGGTTTCGTAGAAATTCTTTACTTTTTTTTGTCATGACCCACGCCTCACTCGCATAAATCAACGTGGGTATTGCAATTGTCCTATAATTTCAAGCAAGCAAGTGTCTTGTTTTATTTCTAAGATTTCTATGAATTATACCACAAATATTCCTACATTTGTTATACGTTAATATTGTGCGCTATAGTGTGCACAAAATCAATGTCATGGCATTCATCTTTATAATTTTTGTAACTTTCACTTATGGTTTTCCAGTCATCTTTCCAATTCGATCCATTTCTTCTTTGGTACGATTTAGATTTTTTTGCCTAAACTTAGCTCTGCAATACTGATTTCAGTGTCAGCTTGTTCTTTTTGAAACTCCGTTAAGGTAGAGTATAGATCCGGGAGATGCTTACCAATTACGATACGGGACCTGTTATGCCAACCTTCCCTCGAAATTTATTTGTCCTGTGACTTCCTTGAAGCGCTGCGTCATATTGCTTCCACAGCTCAGGTACAAAACGTGGCTGAACAGTTTGTCACAGATACGGTATTTTGAAAAAAAAACTATTCCAGATAAAAGGTATTTTGAGCCCTGTTTAATTAAATAATTTTTTTTTTCGGTAAACAGGGCGTTTGGAAAAATGGATTCGCGAAAAAAGTATTCGGGCAAAATGATTTCGGGTATTTCGTAATTCGGGAAAATGTCCATTCGGGAAAATGATCACGAATCATGTCAAGGTCTTATCTATTACGTTGTCTAAAACAGTCTTGACTCTTGTGCGTTCGACTCCCGAGGAAGCAATAATATTTGAATTTTTGTTTTACGAATTGATATTTTTTTAATTATATACAAATTTACAACTACAAATTTACTAATTTATATTGTAAGTTGAGTCAGGAAATAGTTTTATGTATTATTTTCTTCTATCCCCCCCTCTCATATCCCCTATTTCACTTACTTTCAACACTCACACACCATCACATAGTAAAGCCAGTAACAAATAAACTTTTTCTTTACAGTCATCTCTAATAAGTATTTACACAAGAACTGTTAAGATTTATTACAGGTACAGCGAACACGGTTTCATTTAAAGTACACAATAAAATCTAAGTACACTCGGTAAATTACATTGTGTTCCTGTTTTGCTTAAAACGTACGGTATGTGTTATATTATCAGTACATTAATACGCAGCACAAGTTAGTTCCCTCTTTAGAAACAAAGTTAGTTATTTATTCTGCTAGAACTAATTTATCGACAAGTTTATTTCTGACGTTACTGCGTACATTCGACACGGTCTGGAACTGTACATTCGTGTGAAATGTACTGAATAATGTAATTTATACGTGTAACATTTCAATAAATTGTACAGACGTCACGAGTTTATAAATGTTTATATTTGCGATATTGAAATCACCCGGAGAATTACAAAAGCGAATAGAACCTACTTTGCATTGAGAAACAGTTTTCCGTTAGCGGAAGAGAAGTTTCCCGTAATAGAAAATTAAAAATAAGCCTACAAAGGGTAAAGAGAAGACGTCTGTTGCTTTAATACGATTTTTTCTGTAAATGCTTAACAAGTTACATATCTTTGTAGTAAAACACACACTTATAGATTGACATTTCCCTTGTCGCTTTATTTCTTTTATGTTAGCAGCAAAGAACTTTTGGCCTTAAGTCTGTGGGCCATTTTGATATGTTTTTTTTTTCATATATTTGTTATTATAAAACTTTACACCACAAATTGATTCAGTGTGCAGCTGAACGTTATTCTTGACGAGAATCGCTCCTTTCATAATACGTAGTTCCGTTCCTTATGAACAACTGAGTGAAATGTAGGCGACAGTTGGACAAAATGGGGAGAGCCTAGTGGTATTTTGGATAATGACGAGCCATGTGGAGATTTTTAAACTTGTTTCAAACAATATTATACATGTCGTGTATTTGACAACACTACACCGTGTTTATAATATTCATTTTCCAAATTTATTTCTCAGAAGAAACTATTTTATAAATCATTTCTCCCCGTTTTATCCAATCGGTACGACAAAACGGGGATTCAATTTCAGAGTAAAAATTAATTTAGGTAGATAAAACAGGGAGATTGGACAAAATGGGGATCTCATTTTGTCAGACTCCAGGCCATCAACGTCTTATCAAACGCCATGTTGAAAGATTCTAAATGGTATTCAGTCATGAGTTAGATAAATGTTGTTAAAATATAATAATTTTACTGATGTAGTTTCTACTACTATGTCTACATCTTCGTTTAAAGTAGCACACAAGAGACAGTTAAGCGTCAAAGTGAGTCAAAAATCGATAACGTCCGACAGAATTCACAATTTTCTGAAGCACGTGAGACGCTGAACACAATCCAACCAGATATAGGCCTACACGCTGTTTGGCCACAGTAGCAAGTAGTTTGCTATTCAAACGGTAGATTTCGAGGCTAGTTTGCTCAGAACATGAACACTCCCCGTTTTGTCAAACTTTCCTCCCCTAAATGGATGATCATATTACACTTTTCAGCAATTATTTATACTCGAACTCGTCTGATTCCAGGACTAAAAGAGTTTCAGATCTAGAGTTAACATCTCATTTGGTCGTTGGACTCGCGTTGCTTATCGGCAATTTTTTCGGTGTTATTGGACCGTTCAGTCCATTTACAAACCTCTGCACGGCTCACACAACTCCCGTCATATTGCCTAGAGAAATCTGATGTAAGTTTCATAAGTTTTACATAGTTTGGAACAAGAAATTTTAAGCAGTGAATGCTGCTCTTTAAAAGCGCTCTTTTTTATAGGAATTGTGTCATTGTTGCGTGATCGATGAAAATCATCTGTATTAAGGCCGTTGTCAATCAGTTGTTTTAAATTTATGGCAGCTGGTGATTTTCAAAATTTCATATATCTTACGAAGATATTATTTGAACTGCAGAAGTTTCTCCCTTTGCTAACTGAACGACACACACACACATTTCATTTCCGTAACCTGAATTCTTGATATTTGTCTAGAAGACATTGTTCACGTTTCTGAGCGATAAGTAAGGGTAGGAACTGTATCTGTCATTCTGTAAGGGCAGCCATAAGTAAGGATAGGAACTGTATTCTGTATCTTGTCATTTTAAAAATTCTGAGTGTTAGTCATCGACTAGTATGTTCCACAGAAGTTTTAAAGCATACAACACACACACACACACACACACACACACACACGCACGCGCGCACACACACACACACACGCACATTTCATTTCCGTAGCCTGAATTCTGGATATTTGTCTAGCAGACATTGTTCACGTTTCTGAGCCATAAGTAAGGGTAGGAACTGTATCTGTCTGTCATTCTGTAAGGGTAGCCATAAGTAAGGGTAGGAAAAGTGTTGTGTATCGTGTCATTTTAAAAATTCTGTGTTTTAGTCATCGACTAGCATGTTCCACGGACAAAATATACGTTATTTAATTGTTAAATAAGTCATTTTCCGTAAAGCTCGTTATGAGAAATTCAGCCGCCGTGTCCTGCCGCGATGAGAATTTTTAATAATGAAAATCTGAGTGTTTAAGATCTTCTTTTGTTCTTCGTGAATTTGTTTCACAGATTTATCGCTTTTCATTTCGTCAGAAAACAATTTCTCGGAAAATCTTGTCATAGTCCATTTTCAGTTTTTGGTAACAAAATTAAAACAGATAAACATTAATCGCTAAGAAGGAGACAACTAAATTGAAGCCATTGTTCGCTAAAACTGACAAACGTCGGGTAATTGCCGCAGTCGGAACTTGGCAGCCGGAGGAGGTTTGGGGTGTGTTGACACGGTACAGTTAATTTTCATAACCCCCCGTCAGCAGCGACTCATTACCCTTGAAAATTGACACTGTAGATCTGCAAACATCAACAGAAATTAACCTGTGTTGGGTGGGTGGGGGATTGGAGAGGGAAGCAGTGTACCAATCTATTCAGCCCGTGTTCATATAATTGAGAAACTACTCTGTGTAGGCTATATGAGGCGGCGCGGAGGGCCCGTCTGATCCTTGCGGTGATTGGCGTGTTTGTCAGCCAATCGTTTGTACCTGTACGGTTTCTCGCATACCAACTTATTGTCGGACGTTTTGTTAAACCGTATAGTAGATGTTAATATAACTACATTTGTCGTTGTAAACACACTGAACAAGAGAATACTTCTTCTACAATAGATTACTCATTTATAATAAGCTTAACAGCTTAGAACAATATGTTTCCTTACTCCCTGTCTGAACAAACTGTCTCAATTCCCTCCACACACACACACACACACACACACACACACACACACACACACACACACACACACACACACACACACACACACACACACACACACACACACACACACACACACACACACACACACACACACACACACACACACACACACACACACACACACACACACACACACACACACACACACACACACACACAACGCATTTACTCATTTAATTGATCTTGTTGTGTTTGACATTTTCTCTTGTCCGCACATAGTCGTGATAATGACAATAAACACTGTCGAAACGTCGACGCAAATAATGTAAAATTTATAAATATAATTATTTCACTACGACTCGGAACACAAAACGTTTTATGGGTAAAAACGTAAAAGTTTTACCTTACAACCTGAACCGGTTTTCACTTTTTCAGTAGTGAAATAATTATATTTAGTTAACTAACGGACACGTCATGGACAACGAGAAATCCCAAGAAGTAAAATTTATGTTACAACCTACTTATTGACCGGTCCTCGCTAAACCTTCCGTCGTTAAAATTTATTGCTCGATGGTCACTCACTAGTAAATTAAAGCTTTAAAAGTTATTAGTAAATCATTTGCCACTTATGCATTATTGTAATAAATGTAACTAAAAATGAATGCAGTAATTTCGACTGTTTAATGTTTGTTGTTGCATGAATACATGCCTTACAATTGTAACTTACAACACAAGCGATCGGGTTTTGTAATTTTTCTGATAATTTTTCTAATATTGAAACTTACCTAATAATGTCGTACAGATAAAGTAAGCCAGTTCTGCAGCTCTGGGCGCTTAAAACTATAAAAGATTACAAACGGTTAATGACAACCGTCTGTAGCAATGAAGATACTGTTCCCATTGCAATATCTTTTAGTTGTCCTATACGAAAATTGAATGGTGTTTGGCACTGATATCTATATACATAAAACTCTCAGGATTTATTTGTAGTGAATACAAATCCACACCGTTTCACCGATTGCCACCGAATTTTGCACAGGTAACCTTTGACACAAGGCGAAAAAAAACTGTTTAACTTGGAATTTGATATTCCGGCCCGTTCGCACTATATTTAGGCCCTTTTAATTATGCCATTTTGTTGACGTGTATAAAGATGTCAACAAAACCAAGGATACCAGAATTAATTACCATAGTAAATTAAATAAACAAATGCTATTTAACGGCATCGGAACTGTACATTTATCCGTCCCTGCAGGACATTTTCGATATTTTTAATATGCGATTGTATCGATATACTACAATGTAGAATAGAAGAAGTGTACTAATTGTAAATTGCCCTATTTCTTAATGCAAAGCGAAAATACGTTGTGTTTTCATTTGTGAGGTTAGGACACAACGGTTTTTGGTTTTTAGTTTACTGTAGAAATAAATAAAAGCCACGGTTGAGGAAAACATAACGTTTAATGTGTATATACAATGCTTATAACACAGTAACATTTAAAATAAATAACTTAACATTTTTTAGTTAACGGGTACTTGTAGTTAATACAGTCCAAGACAATGCGCCGGAAAATGGCTCGCGGCAGAAATTTTACATTTTCGTATCCAAACCAACGCAAAAAAAAAAACTGGGTATTCATTGAATACTAAAAAGGAGTAAAACCAGCGTTCAGCTGTTTTTCCAACCGATTTATCCAAATATAACATCAATATAAAAATAACAGCCGCGAAGTACCGGTACGTGATTTGATGTAAGAGTGCGAGCGTGCGCGGAATATCAACAATTCAAACGAAATTACAGTTTTTCTCAACAATCGTCGGCGCTTCCATTTCCTTATCTGCTGCTGCCAACTGTTGAGCAGCATCCATAACACTAAATTGTGGTTGTTATTTTGCACCATTTCGCAACGGACGGACAATAACTTCTCACCGTTTTCCACGTCGTTATCTGACTCGATAACGTTTGAGTAGCACTAACAATGTGATTTTATTTTCTTTCTCTCTCTTTCTTTCTCGCCGTAATACATTTGAACGCCGTTAATTCCTTTTTCTAAATTCTCACCTCGAAGCACCGTTATTTCATAACGTATTAGCTAGAAAGAAAAGACGTTCTTTCACAAACGCCAATAAAATGTCAAATGGCTTTAGTGTAATAAGCGTTCCACAATGAGGTTAGTTTTGGAGTCCAAAATAACTTTAAGATAATTTTTTTGCGCGAGTTTGTGCTGGTATGAAATAAGCAAAAAACTAGTGTAATATTTTTAATTTAAGAAAGCGGAAATTAGTATTCCAATTTAAATATTTTTAATATTAATTTTATTTAAATCTTAAAAACTTAATTTAATCGTAACATATAAAAGAGGAATTCAGAAGGCGATAAATGAAACAACGGGGGACAATTGGCGTCATTGTATGCACCATATAATCAAGGAAGACGATAACCTATGGCAACTGGCCCAGATTACCGACGTCGTTGTGGACAGTGGACAATCTTATCAACAATAACGCTGACTCAAGTGATGATACAAATTCAGACACAGATATGGAAGGCATTGAATTACTCTCTGACAGCAACTCATAGTATTCAGTACACTGGTAATTATCACAGCTTCTATTTTCGTTTTAAATAAATTTTACTTTTTATTTGTTGCGATATTTAAACGATTAATAAAAAAAGCCATTAACTGGTGTTATAGAATGTTTCACTGTCGGTCTGACACTGTCACACAAATTTTACTTACACACATATGCAAAATATAGTGCGAAACAAATAATACGTATTAATACAGTTTAAATAAAAGTGAATAGAACCACGAACAATTGAAGTATAGAACAAGAGTTAACATACAATGAAACATAAAAAAATTACCGATCATATCAACATCGAGTAATTAGCAAAAGACTTCGCATGTTGCGAATATAATTAAAATAAGTGTGAAAAATAATCGAGTCTGTGAAGGGACGCTTGACAAACTAAATCGTGCACAGAACTGTCGAAACATGATTTTTACGCCCGAGAGTATAATATAATACGCAAGGCTCACCGGCCTTGACCTCTTTTTCGTTGGAACACAGCGGCAGCCGGAGGCTATGCCCGACGACGATCGATCTTTCGTTGGATCACCGCTGCAGCCAGAGGCTATGCCCGACGAGGGAGCATCCACATCCAAGGTCTATATCCCAGCAATACCGCACGAGTCATCTGAATAGTGAGTGGACCAGGAGGACCAGGCAACGTTCTCCAGGAGGATCAGACGACTACGTAGGATCGACCCAGGACAAAGGACTCAGGATCATGACGAGGAATCACGGAGTATCACCGCACCGAAATAAGGTGACATAAAACCATATTTACTCGTCAACCAAAGACTCAATAAAGACATTAAAGAAAAGTAAAGAGACAATAATAATTTTAAAAGTGTAATTAATAATTGTTAAATTTAATTGTTTAATTTATAGTAGTTGATGATATTTTAAATTTACGAAATTATATTTTTTTGAAATTATAACATAGTAGAAAAGTTTAAAGAAATTTTGATATTGATTGATATGTCATGAATAAGATATTAATATCCAACAACATAAAAAAAATAGAGAATTTAAAAAAGGAAATACAATCTGAGCAAGTCGAGAGCAAAATTATATATAATAAAAATGTTTATCTATACCTGTAAATTTATATCTTGTGTCTTATATCTAGGAATAGTATGTAATGTTATTTGTATTGTGGTAATAATTATATGTATGACAAACACATACAAAAGAATAATATTATGCAAATAATAATGAAGAAATTTTAATTCGAAATTTTTGGAAATTCTATTTAATAAATTTTTAAATGATTTGATATGACAAAAAAACGTTGTTATTATTATTACACCTGTTATAATACATATCTTTTTAGAATTTTTTATAGACTGTCCACCGTCTGTTATTCCAGTATTTATTTTCGTTCATTTTCACGTAAACAAACTTACGCTAACACCGATATGAGTTGCTAAACACAAAACACACACAATCAGCACGGCGAAATAAGCATGCAGGTTGCTTCCTCTGCCTCTTGCACTCGCATGATATATCACCGTAATAATACGGACCGCGGATTTTTTTTTGTATCTTGATATCTGAAGTCTCCCAGACGCACCACTTCTGTGACAGCGGATTTGGCAGTTACCCCTGTCCTACCCCTTTGTGCCCCCGGATCCCTGTTTATCTTCTTCCCTGCTGTGATTTATATTCTGATTAAATTTAAAAACAGACAAGGCTTATTCCGCTGGAGACTACACTTTTAGGAAGCAATATAAACGAAGACAACAGCGGGCGAAAGAAAGAGAGACCGAAAGACACCGAACGAGCGAGAGAGAGAGAGAGAGAGAGAGAGAGAGAGAGAGGGGACGAATATAACATAAATATACGTAAATATATGACTATTTAATAATAAGATGCAACTTGTGTTATATCCCACAGACGTGCAACTAAATTCTTACGTTATATTATCGTTTAAAAAACATTTGCCACCCGATCGAAGTTGCAACTTTGTAATGTTTTCCGACGACTTCCGACACTTAAGGAGACATCGGAAGGAAGGAAATAGAAAACCAATTAGCGCTGATGAACGTGAACGGAGCGGGAGTTAACGTTACGACGGTCTACTGATCGTCGTATCGTACAGTGGAAAACAAAATACAAGACACCAATTACGTCACTAAAAACCAGCTTTAATTATCACAATCAACAGTTTGTAATCAACAAGTTATTCAACAAGATTATTCTCGTACAACAATTCAAGTTAATCTGTCCACACAAATAATAATGTTAACTACAAAGTGTTCCGCACTATAATGACTTTTTACTAATACACCACTTGAAACGCACTGTGTAAATCGCCCGACAATAACTCGAACCTCGCTTGAATAAATCTCCACTTAAACTGAGAATAAGCGTCGCTGAACGCTTATACTTATACCCCGCTGAGATTCCCGAATATTCCACAATACGCATCAACACTACTAGAAAACACTAGAGCGCAATTACTTGCGGCCTTGAACACAGTGCGCGCGGACCGGTGAAGTCTGGAACAGGCTCGGCTGCGGACGCATGACAAGTGTCCTTCGTCTCAAAGTAGCAGCAATACGTACGCACACACACATTACAGCTGGGCTCTGCTGGGATAGCCGAGAGACACGCAGAATGTTCTGTAATCGCGTAAACAGGTATTAATAGTTTTCGGTATTTTGGAAGACGCAGTTACTAAAATCAACTGGTGAAACGGAAAGCGTGTGACAAACTGTAGCGAGAAGACGAGCCGTAGAGGGGTAATGACCGTGGTAACGGAGGGTGGTGCAATGGAGAGGAAAACTGCAGAAGAAGGCAGAGACTGGAGTACCTGACTCAGATTATTGGGGATTCAGGCTGTTGTAGGTAACTGAAAATTTGACTCAGGATAGGAGACACCGCAGTACTAGATCATACGGGTCAGGCGTCTGATAAGAGAGAGAGAGAAAAAAGAGAGAGAGAGAGAGAGAGAGAGAGAGAGAGAGAGAGAGAGAGAGAGAGAGAGAGAGAGAGAGAGAGAGAGAGACAGACAGACAGGGTGGCAGACAGAGAGGGAGAGAGAGACAGGCAGACAGAGACAGTCAGACAGAGACAAACAGACAGAGGAGAGCAGAGAGAGGAAAATATCAGAAAACGTTGGTCAGAAAATAACGATTATGATTGTCCTCCTTGACCTTGACTCATAATGTTTCCTCTTTACTTTTTGCACTTCTTCTTCTTCTTCTCTTCAAGGATTAGGTTATATAAAATTGTTCCGGCACCCATCTCATCCTCGAACGACCCACGGCCCATCTCATCCTCGAACGACCCACGGCCCATCTCATCCTCGGACGACCCACGTCTCTTCAACCACGTCTCTTCTTTATAGCTTTCCAGACATTACTCCGAGTGTGCTTTCGATACTACAAGTATTTCAAAGCTTTACATGAACAGGTTACTGGCCTGTTGCACAATCCCCTACCAGGATGACCAGAGACTCTTCTGTCAGTGTTACCATAGCTTAGCCGAAAAACCCCTGTTTTTGGACGCAGGCTATTTGCTCTCACCCTTCTCTTTCTGAGATAGGATTTGGTGGCTTTGTATCAGTTATTCTGATAATGAACGCTTCTTAGTATTTCCAGTGTTCACCTATCGGCATCAGTGAGCACTTTAAGATCCTAAGGCACACTTAAGAAATTAGAATTGAAAAAGGAAGACACTTTAGCTCTCGATTACACTAATAGCGTTGGGGTCAGAAAAGAACAAGAGGCAGTCAAGAAAGACTAGATAGAAAAGACTAAAGGAAAGGATCTCATCCAAGACAAGTTGAAGCAAAGTGAGAATCCAGCTAGGGCACATCGGGATTGCCAAACCCGTATCCACAAGATGTGGACCTCTGAATTTATTTTTTGCACTTAATCTGTTGAAATATGATTGTCAAAAGGTAACGGATTGATTACGATTCACGTGCACTGTTACAGAACACAGGCAAGAATAATCACTTTTGTGGAACTAGGTAAGCTCTTAACAAATTAGACTTGAAATGTTATGCTCGTAGTTACGCATGGGTACCGTGAGACCAAGAACTGCCGTAAGCGCTTAACTACCGTAAACAGAGCAATAAAATTGTATAATATTCTCCTGCAGCCACAATTAGGACAATCTATTTATCAGTTCACCTGAACAAGTGATAGGCTAGTTATACAAGCACGTAGATTCAATAATGTGAATTTTATTGGAAAACAGTATTGCAACACAGGGAGAATTTCCAATTCCCATTATTGTAATTTATGGTTTTATTTGTAAATGTTTGAAACTACAGAGATTTATTGCCCTAGATTGTAAATTATGGTATCTCCCTGTAATAACCTACTTTGTGGGATTAACAATTTGTTTTGCATAGATATTCATTGCTTCGACAATTACGGTAATAACGTTTGTTCTTTTTACTTACGGTCTAAGACAATTAAAAAGGAAAAACACACACTAACACAGTATAATGAGGATCATATACTGTACGTCTTAAATCAGCGGAACGACGTGGGCTTTCAGAGTCAGTATCTATGGATCTCGTGTCTGTTATACTCTGTTAATGAATATCCTATCGCGCATTGTCAAAATTTCATCTCTTTAATCTTGATATGTTTACAACAATATTTTTTTAATTCCAAATCTCTGTTCCTCACGTCTGTATACTCATTTCACTTCAATAGAAATGAAATTATCAAGGACAAAATGAATGTAAAAAATTAAATTATTGATTTTATCAACAACAAAAAATATATAATGGTATGAACACACGGAAGGAATGCCACAGGAAAGATTGCCAAGGAGAGTTATGGAATGGACCCCACCAGGATGAAGGAAAAGAGGAAGACTGCCTATCACCTGATAGAAGAAATTCAGACCATACTGACGGAAAGAGGAATTGTAGAACATCTTTGGATGGACTAGCAGCAGTGGAAGATGGGAAGACAATCAATTCTGTAAGCTTTGGTTCCGAAAAATTTGTAAACATTGTACAGCCGGAATAATAACAACAATCTCTCTTTCTATATGTAACATGATAGTATCAGTCATTACCAAAAAAAAAAGTGTAAGGAAATAATCTATTCGAGCTTTCCTTTCACGGTTTCTCATCGTCATCAACTTCTACAAGGATTAAACTGAAATTGGTTCCATCTTCGGGCTTCCCACACCACTCCGTTCTTTCGCCTTATAATTCACGGAGATGCGCCAGTTGTCCGTTCAGTTAAGATGTTTAACCTTTTTAGCCTGAGTAGGCCTAATACTTGGCGATCCTACTTCATATTACTCAGTTCCTGGCGTGTATCTGCATTTCTTCTATGACCTTTGAAAGTCCTATGACCTGACAAATGCCTCAGAAAGAGAAATCTGAAACCGACCGCTAGAATACGACTGGCCTGGGATTTTGTTAAAGCCCAGTTCTCAGCCCCACAGACAAGCGTGGGGAGGGCCAACACTTTGTAGAGCTTAAGGCGTGTTTCTGTACTTGCTGACTTAAGAGTTCGCCTGCTGGTCCCGCACATAAGGTTGAACTTGTACAGCTTATTGTCCAAGTCATTGTTTCTAATATAAGACAGATTCTTGTAACTGTTTATTTGCTTATATATCTTCAGTTATTAAAATTTGTAATAATAACTGTATAGACCAAGTTCCAGGTAAATAACATTGACCAAAATATAAATATTAAGTAATAACCATTTTCGTATAATAGATCTGTTATCTATAATGTTGTGTTATAAAGTCTGTAACCCTTTAATACAAGTTGGTAAATCATTTCTGTTATCGTGTGCATAAATTCTCTATTTATATGAGGATGATAGTGTAATAAAAATGGTGAGTGTTTTAGAGTGCCAATCGTGGA
The DNA here is from genome assembly GCA_034769895.1 of Magicicada septendecula. NCBI lineage: Eukaryota > Metazoa > Arthropoda > Insecta > Hemiptera > Cicadidae > Magicicada > Magicicada septendecula. The sequence goes on from CM068370.1 coordinate 492,802,348, forward strand.
CAATGACAAATGAGAGGCAGAGAGAGAGAGACCAAGAGAGAGAGTGAGAGAGAGGGAGAGAGAGTGAATGAGAGAGAGAGAGAGAGAGAGAGAGAGAGAGAGAGAGAGAGAGAGAGAGAGAGAGAGAGAGAGAGAGAGAGAGTGAATGAAGAGAGATAATGAGAGGGAGAGAGAGAGAGTGTGAGAGCGAAGGGTGGAAGAGTGAGAGAGGGAAGAAGGAGACAGTGAGTGAGATGTAGAAGAGAGAGAGTGAGTGGGATGATAGTGAGTGATAGATCGATTTCAGGTTAGAGTGAGAGGCTGTGAGGACAGGCGGGGGGAGCATGGGTGAAAGAGAAGGGTGATTGTGGACACATACATAAATTACATTATTCTATAGTACTCTTGACTATATTTTACAATATGATTACAATTACCGTATTATCCAAGTTTACCTGTTAGTAGAATTTACCAGAAACTTTTGTTTGTAACCTTTGTCAACTATCTGATTTAAGTCGTAATGTTTTACAATATTGTGTAAATTGTATGTTTCTAAATTATGATTGTTTGCTAACACCAGTAGGGAGTGAAATATGGTAAAAATAACTTTTAATACGTAGAACATCCCCTAATCTACATAACGTAGTGAACATCCCCTAATCTGTTTTAGTTATAGGTAATATATTACTTTGCTATATGTTGACTGTTGTAGGTATAAACAATTTATGTACCAATCTACTGTAATATCCAATTGTTGGTTACTGTTTGTTTAATTAATTAAAATAACATTATATTTAGTAATTTAAATTGTAATACTGTATAAATTAACTTCTCTCATACTATAATTTGCTCGCTTTCTTAAAGATAATTTGAAGATGTAAACAAACTATCATAAGTCTTCACATAAAAAATGATACATACATACGCACGCACACACTCACATCACCAACACGTTCACCCAAATATTTAATTGTTTCGTTATGTTTGATATTTCTATTGTATTTCATACACAGGTCCTGAAGATGACAATAAATATTGTCGAAACGCCGACGCAAAATAACTAAAGTTGTATTATTGACCGATCCTCACTAACTATCCACTAAAACATTCACTGATTGACGGTTACTAAAAATTTAAGGATGTAATTAATAAAGTTCTGTTAGTGGTTATAATCACAAACAGAAATAACACTTTTGCACACCACTATAGAAAATTGTTTGTCGATTAGTGCTTTCAAGCTTCACAGCTCATCATCAGAGATTTCCGATCCCCTCCTCGACGGCGGACGCACTCTATTCCGCGAATGACTCTTTTTTACTACTTCAAAGACGTTTAACTTATTGAATTTACTGCGGCTGCAACACTCCCCCCCCCCCTATTACGGAGATATTTTTTCTTTTTTTTTTTAATAACCCATGTCTTAGGCCGTCTTTTGCGACTACTACGACGAGAGAAGAAATACTTTTTCAGTATACAAAGAATCTTTCCACACGAATTAGCTTGACTGAGGAGAGAGAGAGAAGTCACAGCAGGGTTAATACACAGTCGGATTCCGACGGAGAAAGCTAATCCGTTAACCCCGTCGCAGACATGCTGTGCTGCGGCAGGAGCAATCGACGTTCCAGATAAATCGAAAAAGTTTTTACTGCCGGTAATAAGAAAAGTGGCCTTCATTATAAAATATTGCCTCCTCTCCCTCTCCCCCTCTTTCTCTCTCGCTCAGTTTCTCTCTCTCTCTCTCCCTCTCCCTCCCCCCCCCTCTCTCCCTCTCTGTTCGTCACTTTTCCATTCATTGTTTTCACCATTTTACCGCATCGTCAAAGCCTGTGTTTTTATTGTGTCGTAACAAATCTATGTTTTTTAATAAAAACGAATATAAACTAAACGCCCGCGTAAAAACATAAAATCCGACAGAGTAGAGAAAGCCTCGTACATTGCTGCAATCGGAAGAGGACTCGTCCAGGACTAACAGTACTGTAATTATCGTACATATTTAATGTTCTGATATTTCTGTGTTTTTCTAGCTCGTTTTTTTTTTTAATTATCGTCTTAGAACTTATTTCTCCTGTCACGTCTTACGGTCTTACAAATCGGTAAAAATCTTTTCCATTTTTGCACCTATTGACGTAGAGAGGTTTCTGTTCAGTGACAAGTTTATAAATGTGCTAAAAAAGAAATCAACAGATTCCCTCTAAACACCAGACGGTGAGACACCTTTTGAGGTTATTGTTACGACTGTTACAACAGGTCGTCACGGGTACAGTTGAAACAGAATGTACTGACGACACCAATGAAGACGCTAGTTACAAACTTTAATTAGATACAAACAGTAGTTCTAAACCAACATAAGGCACTCTTATGCAATAATACAAGTTAAATTTGTCCAACAACTATAATAAACGCCGCGTTATTACAGTTTTGCACAATTATTTAGCACAATGGTTATTTCCCACTAAGCTGTCACAATAACTCCGAGCCCCACTTCTAAAATCGCCAGGTGTAACTGAACGACAAATTCGGTGTTTTGTTAGTCATAAAAGTTTTATCATAAAATTTACTAAAGTTTTTAATTTCATAATTGAATGAAAACCTGAAATATGACATCCTGCCTGCACTTTATTATATTTGAAAATATTATTATAGTATTTCGTAAATTAAAAAAAAAAAAAGAAAGGCGTTTAATGTTTCACCCCACAACTGACCATGTGGTTTCGAAGATAGACAGAGGTTTAAACAAACGTCATCAGACGGAAAAATATTTTATACTCCATGCTTCTGCATAGTTCGGTAAACAAAATTATGAATTACCCAGTAACGCTAAATGAATCATTTGATACTGGATTCATTAAAATAGGTAAAAATCGTAAAAAAAACAATCTGATTTGCAAATAACACCATCCTACGAGCGAGCGCAGACAGTTCAACAGAATACACGTGATTAAACATTTCATGATTTAAGAACACCACACGTTGTTTCAATACAGTGGCGTATCTAGAATTTGTCCTTGGGAGGGGGCCCGGTCGAGTCGGCTTCATACAAAAGAAAAAACAAGTGAAGACTAATTACTACCTTTAAAGTGGTTGAAAACACGTGATTTTATCCTAAAATCAATCCTATTGCAATAAATGGCAATAACACAAAAAAAATACGCCTTATTGAAACATTGTATAGAAGATACTTATTGTCAGAACTAATATCCCTGTATTTCATATTTCAAACGTATACAAAATGTTTTGTAATAAATCTGTTTGTATATTTAAAAAGAGTTACTACTATATTGGTAGTGTAATCAGCTGAAAAAAAAACAATAATCTAAACATTAAGAGATTAACAAAATTCAACTTTTTTCGACCCTGTGTTTGCGTGTGAGTGTTTCAGTCAAGATAGGGAGCGAATTCTGTATCTCAGTGGCTTAATAGTTAACTACTAATGTACAAAAGTAAATATTTTTTAACATCACTTTAATTACTGTATTGTACCTTATATGAAGTCGCTAATTGTTACAAGAATTAGCATTTTTGTCTAATTAGGCCTACATCATTACATTGTATGACTGATTTTATTTGTACAATCGAATGACACTCATATTGTGTTTTACATCTGGAGGCGAAAAGCTGTGTCGCAATACTGACATAATTTGACATAATTAAACAAAAATGTTTTCTTGTGTAAAGAATTATTGTTTATTATTCAATATTAAAATTAAACAAGAATAAAGCAAACAGATGTGTGTGTGTGTGTGTGTGTGTGTGTGTGTGTGTGTGTGTGTGTGTGTGTGTGTGTGTGTGTGTGTGTGTGTGTGTGTGTGTGTGTGTGTGTGTGTGTGTGTGTGTGTGTTATGCATAGTTCTTTAAATACTAAATACTTCTGCAAGTAAAATTTATTATTGTATTTCACCTGAATTGATCGGGTACACGTTACGACCCGATAAATTCTTAAGTAACATTTTTGAAGGAAAGGTGTTGGGGGAAAACCCAAGAGGACCACCAAGAGCAGAGTTTTTCAAAGACATGGGAAAGGAGATGAACTTTCTATCGTACTGCGATTTAAAGAGGACAATGATGGAGAGACGTATCTAACTCGATAAGAACATACGGGACGTATATTAAATGCAGAACTAGAAAAGAGGAAGCAAGAATAAGAAGAAAATGGAAGACTTCAGATACAATATGTAGAAGAAAGAAATGAAATTTTTTAAATGAATGGGTTGTTATTCATTAAAATGGAGCAGGACTTTGCAGACAGATAAATAAGGAATGCTTATAAACATCTCAGCAAACATAAGGAAGAGTTTATCAAACCATCTACAACACTATATAAAGACAAAGACAGTAACATTGTTCCGAGAAAGTTAAAAACACATGGAAAGAATATTTGAAGAGCTCCTTGAGGGTATGATAGAGGCAGGAGAGATTGCTGCTCATACCCATTCAAGAGGTTGAAATTGATTAATGTTCCATTCAGAAAGATGATAATGATTCTTAACAGAACGAATATTATTCAAGTAATATTGGAAAAACAATAAATTCGTTTCAGTGCTGTACAAGTGAACTTAGAAATAAAAACAAAACGTCTTATTTATTTATACGACACTAGAATTGTTTGCAATAAACGTAATCAGAGCAGGAGTATAAGTTCCACACTTTGTTTTTATTGTAGTTTGGAATTAAACTACACTCAGTTCCCACCGCTTCTCGTGTAAAATCTCATTGCAGACCGTGTGCTGTAAAGAATATTACTTCCACCTGAACTACCGGAGTATAATTTTATTTTGTTTTCGTGTTTGTATGTGTGTGTGTGTGCGCGCGCTTGTGTGTTTGATTGCACGCGCGGAAATCTTGCAACGATAAACTACTCTATACTAAGTTGTTATTAAGATACACTTTGCTTTTCTTCTAACTAAAATTGGTCGTTCACGGTGCGGTGTGTGGCTTTACATAAAAAGTAAGTTAATAAATACATACACACACACATACATACATCCTTGGCTCTACAGCCCAGACCGAGTCGTGGCCTCCAAAATAAATTGCCTCCACTTATTCCTGTCCTCAGCCATCCGCCACCAATTCACTACGCCCATCTTCCACGCATCACTGCCGACCTGGCCCAACAACCTGTTCTCCGGTCTTCCAATCTTCCTTTTTCCTATTTGCTTGTGTTTCATAATTGTTTTTGCCGTGCGTTCATCATCCATTCTCTGAACGTGTCGTTCCCATCTTAATCTATTAATTTTGGCAATTAGGACAACTGTAATGTCATTGTACTTACCATATAATTCATTATTATTTCTCTTTCTCCAGCCTCCGTCCTGTTGAACTGGCCCATAAATCTTTCTCAGTATCTTCCTTTCAAACACAACCAGGCTCTGTTCATCAATTTTCTTGAGTACTCAGCGCTCAGAGTCATATGTCAATATAGGCCTTACCAATGTCTTATAAAGCGTGCTTTAGTTTATGTGGTTAATAGTCTTGATTTAAAATGTTTATTCAGCCCGTAGTAGCTTCTATTAGCAGCCATAATTCTTCTTTCGAATTCTTTTGTGGAGTTATTCTCAGCATCGACATAAGTCCCCAGATACACGAAGCCTTTTACTCTTTTAAAGTTATAGCCATCTATTAGTATATTTGAAATATTATCATTATTGCTTCCCGCAGTCATAAACTTTGTTTTATTTTCATTTATAACAAGCCCCATACTCTTAGCCGATGATTCAAGTGCTCTAAAAGCAAAAGTCGGTTAATACTATTCCATACGGTGATAATTGTAAGCAAGCATCTGAATGGCTAATAATGTAATGTAATGTACTGTATGTAACGTCCACGGCCTTTAAACCAGTGTACCGTCTGTAACCGAAGTTTACAGTTCGAAGTTTCAGTATAAACGTACATTACTTTTGTACATCAAAAGTTTCCGAGTGTTAATCTTCTGGCTGTTTTAGTGTTAACTGAATAATAAGCGGAAAGAAGCTTATAATTCTCTTGTACACTGGAAATATTTTTTAAATTGTACTTTTAAAACTGGAAATACTTTTATTTAATTTGTATGCCAAAAATTTTATCGTCTATACTAAACAATAATAAATTTACTGTATCACTTAAAACTAACAATAATTTACTAAAATAACTCACACCAAATAAATGCACACCTTTGGACGAGAAAACAGGTATATAAAGGCCTAAATTGAAGTGTAATAACTGTGATTGCTTTTATATTGGAGAGACGGGGAGGGGTTTCCTAAAATGTTTCCGCGAACATATACCGAAGCAAATAAGGATAACACGAAATCTAAATTTGCTCCACATTTGATTTCATACAATCATAATTATACAAACTTCAACTGATACCGTTATAGGTACATTTGCGAAAAGGGCCGTTTCATGAATGCCTTGAAAGAGTTTGAGATTTATGGAGCATACACGAATGTAAACAGTCGCGATTCTGTGTTGAATGATCAGTTGAACTTTAGATCCAATCAGCTATACGACACAACCTAGAACATGCTGGCTCGGATAAAGACCAGCTACCGTGCAGTAGTAAATTGAGCTTGAGTGGACGCGCACCAAACACTGCGTACAATCCATATGATGAGTTGGATTTTAGTCAGGGACGACCTCAAAAGAGTAATTTAATTTATCTGAAGATACCTGATGATGAAACATATGCTCCGTGTAGTAGATGATGAAACGCGTAGTAACAAAATCTACTTGAAGTCACACGGCGGATTACCAAACGTTAGTTTGCTAATTCGATACAAGCGACTTGGATACCAAACCTGACATGAACGGAAATATTTTGTTGTGACCGCTACAGTTTTGAGCCCGACTTGCCCTTGGATCTCCTCTGCTAAATCATGTTGACAGTTAAAGCGAACTTAACCGTAAATTCTTTACGGATATACATTGATTTAAACTTTCTCCTTCTTACGAATTACTACGCCCTACACTTCTATTATTATCTTCACATTGTTATTATAATAGCGTCACTTCTGTTCACTGTGTTCTGTTATCTTTGAGCCGTTCTGAATATCTGCGTCCGCAAAAAACCATCCCTTCTGTGGATTATTCAATAAATTTTGAAATAATTGTAATAACTGAAAAATAAATTTCAAACCAAATATTATTATTATTCCGACTGTACAATGTTTACACATTTTCCGGAACCAAAGATTACAGAAGTGATTGAATTCTCATCTTCCACTGATGCTTGTCCATCTTCTACAATTTCTCGTTCCCTCAATATAGTCTGAATTCATTCTATCCAGGTGATAGGTGGTCTTCCTCTTTTCCTTGTTCCTGGTGGGGTCCATTCCATAACTCTCCTTGGCAATCCTTCCTGCGCCATTGTTTTCGTGTGTCCAACAATTGTAATATCGTTGTTTGGACGTCTATCTCAATTCAAACCAAATACGATAATTTCATAACACCTTCTACTACGTACAAGCAGATAATAAACTTGAGGTGCATTAAGCACTTATATATTTGTAACTATCAGAGCATGAGTTTGTTTTCTAGTTGCCACCCACGGCCAGTCAACAAAGCGAGAAAACTAATCTGAATAATTATCAAGAGAAATTTAAACAGACCATAGCACAAGGATTACAGCGTACAAAGATAATAAACAACACGGTATGAAGTGAAAGAGAGTGAGATTTATTTTTAAAGGGATCCTTGAAAACTCTGTTTTGTTTGTTGCTTCACCGACGTCTGTCTGTCTCAGTCATTTTCGAACAACACTGAATTTATTCACAGCAAAGTAATTTTAAAATGTAATTTTGATAACTGCAGTGTGCGAGTTATGTACGGATTCTACTCGCACGCACACGTAATCAATTTTCTCCTCACCCTTTCCGATATTTTCCACCTCTCGCAGACACAATACCTATACAGACGGGCGCGCATGCACACGCACACGTGTGCGCACCGCCCACTCACTATCTGATGTTTCTCATTTCAACAGATACAATAGACTGGCTGCGCGTCATAGAATTCCTTTTATATTGTGCTCAGGCTGGAGCTCGAGTCGTAGGCAGGCAGACACGAAACATGAATTCACTGTTCACACGTTCTCGCGTAATACTGTGTACGCTATTATTTACAAGACACGAGAGTAAAAAATGTTATTACTTTCTAACCTTCCTCCAGTTCGCGTTCACGTTGTTCCCTATGTTGGGATTACAGAGACTGTATACAGACGTGTAGTTAAAGCGATTGTATGGAGATGGGGTTAAAACGATTGTGTGGGGACGGAATTAAACCGACTGATGAGGGGCGGGGGTTAAAGCGATTGTATGGAGACGGACTTAAAGCGATTTATGGGAATGTGATTAAAGCGATTGTATGGGGTCGGCGTTAAAGAGATTGTACGGAGATGGGGTTAAAACGATTGTGTGGGGACGGAATTAAAGCGATTGATGAGGATGGGAATAAAGAGATTGTATGGGGACGGAATTAAAGGTAGGCTATTGTATGAGGACGGGCTTGAAGCGATTGTGTGGGGACGGAATTAAAGCGATTGTATGGGGACGGGATTAAAGGGATTGTATGGGGATGGAGTTAAAGCGATTGTGTGGGCACGGGATTCGGGCGATTGTGAATTAACAATTATTAAAGATTTGTACTGTGTGTATAACAGCACAATACTCCGGCTACTTGAAGTGTTCTCTTACAGTCCCTAAGCGGACAATCTTGTACTCTACCGTAATAGCACTCGGTGTTATTTTAATTGCGAACTTTATTACATGTGCTCGTCACTCTTGATAGGCCTATCGTCATAAATCAGAGGTAACGATTACACGTTACCGAGTTAAAACGAGACTGCCCCTTCAGAGTTCTAAGCGAGACTGATTTACATCCCATGAAGGATAAAATCAACTAATGTATTAGCCAAGTTCATCGGTCAAAATTTTCTTTCGCCCTTACGGCTACAGTCCAGATAATATTCTTCTTGCAAGATATTGTCTATGAACAATGTAAAACGTGCATATAAAACCCGAATAATTTTATTGCTTTTCTTTTAGGTCATAAAACTTTTTTATGAAAAAACTCACATATTTCGTTCTTTAAATTATTAACAAATATTACTACTAAATAGGTCTTTACTTTTATGCACATTCTGGTGTAAGTCTTGTGTCAAAATTTTTGTTTACACAAAAGTTAATTAACTAAATCTGTTTTGTGTTGTTATTTCGTCACATAGTTATTCACACCCGCACACGCGCACTCGCCTATGCATATGTTCGCACTACTTCACAACATTAATTATCTTTTTATTGTCAAAATTCAACTGAAACTAAGAAAATTCACGTGTAGCTTATTGTCTATTTTACAATGTCTCAACATGCAGTCTTTACTTAAACCAAGTCTCATTGTAACATGCTTACATACGTCAAGAGTTAATTTATTATTTTATATGCAAATTTCACCTATTGCAATATATTTCAAACGCTGGAAAATATCCATCGACAAGAATAAAAGTAAAACAAAATGACGAGGCGTGTAAACGTTGGTTGTCGTTTAAACATTAAGTCATTTATAAAACTGTTTTGACACGAGTACAATAAAATATTAACGCTCACATGTGATTCGTACAACTATTGACGACTGAAAACTAATGTTTTGACGCGCCACGCGATAATCCTGTTTAATTTAATCTATTGCTAGGACTGTTCGTTTTTGCTTAAACCTTCACAATTACAATTTGTTCACATTTATTTTTAGAGTTTAAAATGTTTTCTACTGCTAGGAAAAACTGTATGGAAATATGGAAATACGAGAATATCGAACCTGGTATGAATGTAAAGATTTAGGCCTATATTGTTATTGTTATTATTTTTATTATTGTTGTTGTTGTTGTTGTTTTTCTTCTTCTTATCATTATTATTATTGTTATTATTATTATTACTGTTTTGTTATTACTATTCTCTACACGGGCAGTAGAAGATAAGGGAAAATTAGAAGAAGACCGAAAAGAGCGCAATAGGCTCCATCCTGAAGTACCATACGCTAAGTGGTTCCAGGTGTATATAAATACCTGAATTAGAGGTAGACTTTTTAGTGGGTGAGAGTTCCACACACCAGAGGAAGCACGGCCTCCTCTGAGGGTGCATAAGGCATTTTTGAGATAGAGACTAACTTTCTTGTTTCATTTATCTTTAATTAGCTCACATTTTTCCTGTCTGTTCAATCAATCTTCGTCACTCTCCACCAGATCCGCTCATTGTTTTAATATTTATACTTATGTGTAGTTAATATATTCGTCTTACGTTGAATAGATTGTTTATCTAAAGCTATTCCTTTTTAACTTCAGTGGCGTAAATGCCAAGCTCGCTATGCGGAGGCCTGCGGGTAGGGGGGACCGGGCATATATTTAACTTTTTTCGAATGGATATAAATAATTATAATTGAACTTAAGTAAAACCAAATTTCCCCTTACGTACTTACATAAAAAACAAATACATTTATTTTTTTACTGTCATTTTATCAGTAGGCCTACCTAATTATGTGCTTTAAGAGTATAAATTATTTGGTTGATTGCCCAAGGGATCGGTGATTCCAGTTAAGAATGCGCCGACGTCACCAGAATTCGGCCGAGCGAACATTCTCAAAGCTATGAAATTCATTAAGATTTATCTGCATATCACGATGTCTCGAAAAGCGGATTTAATATGCTAAGCGTGGTAAAAGAAACAGCTAGATCAATTGATATTAATTAAATAACAAACAATATTGCACCTCATAATTCAAAGGTTTACAAAAGTTCTAAATGAAAGTAAACTAAACTAAAAGTAGTTAAATTTCATACTACTAATTTTTAATATAGTAATGACACTGCGATATTGTTGTTTTGCCTTAAAAACGCTTCAAATTACGATTTTATATTACTCTGTATTAAGTAATGTTTTGAAATAAAAACTCTATTTTTATAAAATAAAATATCTTTTTATCAGAATATTTGTCTTTAATACCAATGGCAATAGTAGTCATATAATAAAATTATTCCAAATTATAAGGCTATAAGCATACAACGTACAATTGATGAGGATGGACAAAAGGAAACCGCAGCTCGTCATGGATGCGCGCCTAGACGGCGGAAGAGAAAGAGGAAGGGGGAACTGGAATAGGTGGAATGTATTGAGAAGCTGGCTATTAGACGGAGGAAGACCTTATTACAAGTTAAACGCCACATACTAGATAGAAGGGAGTTAAAGTGACTGACAGACCTTGACGCTTGACGGCAAAAAAAGATGAGGAGGAGGAGAAGAAGAAGAAGAAGAAGAAGAAGAAGAAGAAGAAGAAGAAGAAGAAAAAGAAGGGAATTAAAGTGGCTAACGAATCCTGACGTTTGACAGCAAAAGAAGGTGATAAGAAGAAGAAGAAGACAGCTAAAGTGACTGATGGCTGACGGACTCCGATTCTTGACGGCAGAAGAGGATGATACAACGAAGAAGAAGAAGAAGAAGAAGAAGAAGAAGAAGAAGAAGAAGAAGAAGAAGAAGAAGAAGAAGAAGAAGAAGAAGAAGAAGAAGACGAAGGAGAAGACGAAGAAGGTGATTAAAACTAGATTCAGACACTTCTGACTAATTTACCATTAAAATGGTAACATTCAGATTATTTTACCATTTGCCATATTGCCCTACCAACATTAGTTTAAATACACAAAGCAGTTGCTAAGAAGTCAGAATTAAATGTCACTATACTTCGCGGTCTGCCTACCTCGAAAATCACAATTTTATTTCTTTAATATATTATTGAGAAATTACTTTAATAAGGACTATTAATATTCCAATCTTAATATTTTATAAATATTAAGAAATTGCTTACATCAAGATTATAAAAACTAACACGACTTATTTTAATTGTATAACAAATTATTTAATTTATACAATTTGAAACCAAAAGTGTGCTTCATGTTATGTAAATAACCGATTAGAAACGTAGGCGTACTACAGTGTACGATTTATTGGTGTTTTCCCGACAGTCGGTATTTACAATAATATATTACCTTAATAATATCCGGAGCACAAATTTTTTATCTTGATATCTGAAGACGTCTACTTTCGCAAAGCCAGCTGTGACAGCGCAGTCCCCCCCCCCCCATCTTGTTTCGGGTCTGTTTACCTTCTGCGCTGTGATTTATATTCTGATCAAACTTAATACGAATAAAATACAGCAAACAAATTCGCGGAATTAAACCACATACTTGAGGAAAGACGAAAAGTTAAAAAAAAAAGACAACTGGTAGAGAGAGAGAGAGAGAGAGAGAGAGAGAGAGAGAGAGAGAGATTGTTTCAACCACATGCGATACTACAGAAAAAAAGTAGGGTTCAGAATGTCTAATAATTATGGAATGACCGGTGTTGTAGTATATATCTCGAAGGAGAGCCCAGAACACGTACGATAGTGTGGTTATACTACTAGATCAGTGGCCCAAAATATGACGCTACTCACAGCGGCGAGCAATCCGAGTATGCATTGTCTATTTAGCTACCATGGCATGGCATGGGAATATGGGAATATTACAGGCATTTAGTTGGGGATATGGTTCGATTTAGTTCGCTGTAATACTGAGTACTATTGTTAAAGTTTTACATTTTGCTGCTGCTTTGTAGTCGGGTGTTTGGGCATCAAATGCTTTGGGAAGAAAACCCTGAATAAAAATTACCGGAAGTCATGGGCCATAAGGAGGTAACCCCTATAGGCTGGTGTCCAGAAACGTCATGTACTGAGAACCTTCAAAGAAAACAGATGAACGGCGTTAATGGTATATGGATTTTAAGTTAGACAAGTTTCAAACGATCTATGGGACAATCAGTCGAATTTTTAAAACTAAAATTGAAGTTTTACAAAGTTATGACTGTTCCTGTACTGTCCTATGGGTGTGAATTATGGGCGACAAACAAGAAAGTAAAATACTGGCTTCAGAAATGGCATTCTTAAGAGGAGTTAAAAGGTCTTCTTAAGTTGATCACACAAAGAACGACGCCGTAAAATACTAATTACACATTTTTAACTTGAAATGAAAATTTAAAAGATTGTAAACTACGGTGGAAAAAAACACTTACAAAGATTGTCAGATTAAATTTTTGCCAATCGAGTCTGGAAATGTAAACCTATAGGACACAGATGTTTGGGTATACCCAGGAAGAGATGGCTGGAGGATGTGTGAAGGCGGAACAGGAAGCACTGTCTATGCCGTGATGTACACATGATTTAACTATGACTTTGGTGAGGGGGTTGGAAATCAGCCACGTGTGACGTAGGTTCTGAGCGCTTTTAGCCAGGCATATTTCCCCGCAGGGTTCGTTGGTGCAACTTCACTCGCGTAGTGGACACGCGTTGTTATTATAACATTCACAAAAGTAATCACATTCAGTTGCGACCTAACCGTATAAAACCCGGTCAGCTGCGGCCGAGGTGAAAATCTGAACCCGGTCAATTGAGATCGGGCCAATTGCGATCGAGTCCATCATCTTATCAGATACAGACACAGACTGCGTCTATCAAAGACGTGTGGAGAGATGAAGGCTCACTCCTGGAACGGTAATGCGTACGGATGTTTCCAGTGTTTATATACTGTTGCGACCAATCAGCTTCCTCTGTGCATGTTTTTGTATATTTACACTCTGCATACTGAACCCATACCGTATGTGGCAGACCTATGCGCTCGCCCTACATTACCTCACACACTACTTCCTGCACTGCCACCACTACGATCTATGCGCGAACTATTTCATGTCTTACTATTACATCACAACGTTTAGCCCTTTAACGAGCCGTTTGTGTTCGCTCCGCTCGCAGCTAAAAGATATCACATGTGGGTCCAGCGCATAACAGAACTTATAATCACCTGTAAGTTGGAAGGTACCAGTTGCCACGGATTCGGTCAATTGCGACCAAGTAAAATGGCGCTCGACTGACTCGGTACAACTAAAGTAATTAGACAGGAAACGGGTGTCTGGCTGCGCTGTGTCAAAAGATCACATTGCGCATGCGTAGCTTTGACATGTTTTCAGAGCAATTATTTTGTATTCAGATCAGCTGCATGGTTGCACACGGTTGTGAGTCATGTTTGATCGCTTTCTTGCACTGCCTTCACTGCTGATCTTCGCGAACCATTTTTCATGTCTGACTATTTCATCTGTAAAAACGTCATTTGGTCGTAGTTGAGCGATACCGTTCACGTCTACATGGATGATGGAAAGTGGAGAACAAAGATTTTAATTGCCTTTTATTAGCAGGATGGAGACGTTAGGTTAAGCTGAAAAAGCTTTACCTACAGACCTGGATCTTTCATTAGAACGCCAGTTATCCTCTCTTCAAGGTTTAAAGGAATGAAACAATGAATTCCATTAAAGAATAGGATTTACGTTAAAGTGAAGAGTACGTTAGCTTAACATCTTTCAAGCAATCTGTAACATTTCGACGGAAGGTTCCTCGTTGTGTCGAAGTTGAATGTTCTTAGTTCGTTTACTCTATCTGCTTTTTTCGAACACTTTGGTATATATTATTTAATGGAAACTCAATATAATTTCAACACAGAAGACCTTACATCCTTGAACGAATCGCCATTGATGTATCATGTTGATAAGGCGGGTAGTCGTTACAAAACGAAGTTTCCTTGATGTAGTACAGTCCAGTCACCAGCCAGACGGCGAAAATTCAAAAATTAACAATTTTATGATAACTGAGGTTTCAAAGGCATGTATAAAGCAAATCGAATGGAAGTAGGCCTACTTAAAAATATTGGCCAAGACTTGAGAGAAGAGTCAGAGAAAGTAAGAAAAATATCGGTTGAAAAGAGGAAATTACAGCAAATGCGACTCTCTACTTGCATACTCGAATTATTATAGAAAGGAAGGCAATTACGAGAGTAGATAAATGCAACAGAAGGAGCCTATTAATAAAATAACCAAGAGAAGTCGTGTAGGCAGTTGCAGAAATCGGGAACAAGACGGATACTCTCTCACTGAAACCTGTCCAACGGAGCGTTCACAAAGGCTGGTAGCGCAGCCTTAAGTAGGCCTACATCTGTTATAAAAGTACAAAGGAACCCCACAGTATCGTCATGATTTAACTGTAACAGATGAATAAGCTATATTGAACGGCTGTCTTCTGGAAGAAATATGAAAGAACAGTAATACGGTGAATAAATTAGGCGTGTGCTCTCTAACAAATAGAATGCCGATGCAGGGCGCACTGAAAGAACGTAATAAGAGAAATATAATATATCGACGAAGCATTCAAACTATAAATACTGCCATATTGTTGAATCTCGATGTTGGCTGGTCGGAACGTCTTTTTCTCGTTGCTCTGTCGTGTTTAAAGACATACGGTAAGTATATATTCCAAATAATTATAGTAGACTTGTACTAATAATATATATACAGGGTGGCGCAGGGAAACGGGAAAATTTGAAATAATTAGACAAAAATGAAGGAACGTTACAAAACTTTATTTGAGCCTCAAAATATGTTCTACAAGACTGGAAATCACATTAGGCATCACTTTTTAAAAATTACTTCAGCTAAATGCTGCCCATTTTGCCGTACACATTCAGTAAGTCGTTTCTGTAGGTTTTGCATAGCGCGGCGTAGCGTGTCACCTGGGATTTTGGCGATTTCCTCTTCAATCTGTGTCTTGAGCTGAACAAGGGTTCTTGGTCTAGTCTGGTACACGATGCTCTTCAGATGTCCCCATAAAAGAAGTCACAGACTGAAAGGTTTGGAGTTCGGGGGGGCCAAGCGATGTTAGCATTCCTTGAAATTATGCGATCCCCAAACAAACGTTTCACTGCTGCCATAGACTGTCTGGCAGTGTGTGAGGTGGCTCCATCCTGTTGAAACCAGGTGTGCTGAATGTCAAGATTTGGAAAAGTATGGAGTCTTGGAAGCAAAAATGTCTCTAGCATGTTGACATAACGTTCAGACGTCACAATGACAGCAGTGCCTCGTTCATCTTCAAAAAAGTATGGGCCTATCACCCCATGACACGACACTGCACACCATACGGTAACTTTGGTACTGTGTAATGGACGCTGGTGAAGCTGAGCAGGGTTTCCTTGAGCCCAGAAACGGAAGTTCTGCTTATTCACGTATCCACTTAAGTGAAAATGGACTTCATCGGACATCCAAAGATTTTTAATGGAGTTAGCATCCTCATTGATTTTAGCCAGCAATTGTTCACAAATTTGCAGGCGCAATACACAATCATTAGGATTCAGTTGTTGCACAATCTGAAGTTTGTACGGATGAAATTGAAGTTTTGAACGCTCCGACGTCCGAGCTGCAATGACGAGGCAATTTTTCGTACCGAACGACGAGGATTCCTTAAGATGGCAGCTCGCACGGATCAATATTTTCTGGGGTACGTACAGACCGTACACCCCCACTAGGATTTTCCTTCAAAGCTGAACCAGTCTCTTCAAAATTACGAACCCACGTTTCGATTGCGTGTAACGAAGGACCTTGACCGCGGGGCGGGATCTGATAGTGGCGCCGAAACTCTCGTTGTGCAGCTGTCAAACTGTCACCATGTCGGTAAAACGCCCTTGCGGCGTCCGCACGCTCTGCACCGCTCCACTGCTCCATGGTAACTAAATGTCCGTTACTGCTAGACAGACAGTTTCACTTCTGCTACATCTACAGGGCTGCCAACATCAACTTCAAATTTTCCCGTTTCCCTGCGCCACCCTGTATTATATTGATTATTGTACTAACAAACGTATACAAGAGGTTGACAGTTTCCTTCGATTGATAGATTTTGATTGACGGGAGATCTCGGTTAGAAGAAAAAAACGAGGTGTAGAAATTATGAAAGAGGTGGAGGAGGCTGGTGAAAACAGAGTGGAAGTGAAATTAATCCTCGCAGGGTGAAGAAGGTTGAAGAGGTTAAAGAAAACTCGGAAGGGAGGCTGTTAGTCACAAGGGTATAAGAATCTAAAGGACGACGGTAATTTGCCATCGCAGGAAAATTGTAGGGAGCGATGTTTCCGCCACCCAATCAATCGGTAGCCGTCTTAGTGTACAGATGAAGTAGTAAGACATAAAATGGTTCGCGCAGATCGTACGTACGACAGTGCTGGGAGTAGCGTGCGTACACACCAACCATGCGTCTGTTCTAAAACACAAAATGATTTTTTCCGAAAGCAACACTTCAAACTACGTACGCGCAATGAGATCTTTTGACACTGCGAAACCGTTTAATGTCTAATTAATTTAGTTGTAACTCTAAATTCGTACATAAAAGTAACAAGTAATATTGTATCAACGCGTGCCAGTCTTTCCTGTGCGGACCCAATGCATGAGTTACCCCCACTTTGAAGTATAGCTAAGTTATCTAGAGAGAAGAGATGTGAGACGACGGGATAACCGTTTACTCTCTCACTTCCATATTATTTCTCTCTCTGTATGTCGCACACATCCTTCCACTGTTCTCGCCAGTCTTGTTGCAGCCGACGTTCACGCTATGAAACACTGTACAAGACTGTTGTGCTCATGTGCGAAATAAATGAAAACTTTGCTAGGTGTTTGTACACTGCGCATCTCTAAGCCACTGTTCAATTTCTATCGTCAGGTTTTATCAAGCAAAAAGCAATAAATATTCAAGTAGAAACGAGGGAATCACGATGTTTAGAGGAAAGGAACCAGTCTTCTTCCATCTTCTTCTTCTTCTTCTTGTTCTTCTTTACGGATTAGCACACTGCCTGTCCCGTCTTCACAGGCATTCTCGCCATCCTGCTCTTGTTTTCCTACAGGACCTATTGAACCAATTAGATCGATAACCGTGTCAAGTGAGAACCCATTGGAAGAAGTATCATATTTTATAAATGTACAGTGTACAGTCTTCCTTAGGCAATGATCCGATACGTGATAAAACAAAAACAACACTAGCCAGAAAAGCTAGTAAAAGATAGACGTATACAACTTTAGAAAAAGAGGACGGCTCCAGTGTTAGCATAGTGGACGCTCACAAAGAAGGGTGTCAAGAGTACTTGGGATTAGTTAAAGGGTACACAGGACTCGATAACTTACATGAAACAACGCTATAAGAAGGATATGGTCGATAACAGACCGGACCCACACGGAAACAGAGTTAACTAAAATAAGCAGTAGCACATGCAAAGAATAAACAATGAATCTTTACAGAAGCTGGCGCTTAAAATTGTAGACCTGAGGAAAATGAAATCATGGAACGCCAAGGAAGAGCTGAGCGGAGTACTGAGCCTGAAGGACACGTCACGATCCTACTTGAAGTTGACGGCGACGGTGATGATGATGATCAAAACAATAGTAATATCTGACATGGTGGAAGATACGACAGAGGTAGATATGAAGTTAAATGTAATAGTAAGTGTTATGTGTGAGCACTTCGTGTTGCCGGGCTGTAAGGCTCTGGTCCACAGTAAGTGTTATGCGTGAGCACTTCGTGTTGCCGGGCTGTAAGGCTCTGGTCCACAGTAAGTGTTATGCGTGAGCACTTCGTGTTGCCGGGCTGTAAGGCTCTGGTCCACAGTAAGTGTTATGTCTGAGCACTTCGTGTTGCCGGGCTGTAAGGCTCTGGTCCACAGTAAGTGTTATGTCTGAGCACTTCGTGTTGCCGGGCTGTAAGGCTCTGGTCCACAGTAAGTGTTATGTCTGAGCACTTCGTGTTGCCGGGCTGTAAGGCTCTGGTCCACAGTAAGTGTTATGTCTGAGCACTTCGTGTTGCCGGGCTGTAAGGCTCTGGTCCAAGGTCGTTTGGTGTGAACGTTTCGGCCGTGCCATCGACGGTCATCTTCAGTGCAGAAGGCTGCAAAACACTGACAAAGGTTTCGTAGTCAGTGACCACTGAACTAACCACTGTCTGACACCTTGCTCATGCGGCCAGTTGTACATCGGAACTACAAAACGCAGTGTGTATGCCCGCGTTGATGAACACAGCCACTACTGTCGTTTGAGGCAGCCTGTAAAGTCTATTATAGCGGACCACGGACTCGCCAACGCAATGCCGACCGTAGCATACTCTTTGAAGAGACGAGGCTTCTGTAGTCGGTGAGTGCGCATTTCCCTCGCCTGCCATGTGGAGTCTGTCCAGATTCAGAAACATGCATCTATTGCAATGAATCGGCGGGGTGAGTCGCTCTCATTGAGTGCTCTTTGGACGCGAGTTGTGGCGAACCAATAAGAATTTGCCTTTCTTCTGATTGGCTGGTGGTCTCAGACAACAACTTCGTGCGGACACCAAACGTTTATGAACATGTGTGTCTTACTCACGCCCACTAGCCTTAACCACAGTTCAGTGGCCACTGACTACGAAACCTTTGTCAGAGTTTCACAGCCTTCTGGACTGAAGATGGCCGTCGATGGCACGGCCGAAACGTTAGCACCAAACAACCTTGGACCACGGGCTTACAGACCGGCGAGTCGACGTTCTCATAACATTGAAGCCGGCCGTGAAAGGCTCTGACAGAAAGTGTTATGTTTGTTAATACTTTTAGTACTCTTGTGTTTTAACAATTTCAAGTTACTCAAGTGAACCTGCAGTCATCCAAGTTACGCGGGCAAGAACAATACTGAAAGTAAAACAACTGTCGAAAACGTGTCGAAATAACAAAACAAAGCGGCTAATGGCTATCAATTATTTGTATATTCCAATACAAAAACCGTTCACATTACTTCAAAATCGGAGAAAAAACATTGGACCGTTTAAAAGCACTTTCGTCTGCGGCTGACGGGAGAGCGAGCGCGCGCGCCGCATGACGAGTGAAAAAAATTAACTGGGCCAGTGTAATTTAATAAATATCCTTAAAAGGTTTTTCTCATTAGGAGAAGAGCTTTCTCGAGAGGATTTATCATGTCTTATTAAGGACTTGAAATCATATTTAAAAACGTATTTTCTCTTCCCTTCGTGTCTGCGTTTGTTTCGATCCGACGACAGCGCGCGTCACAGTAAACATTTATAATTCCGTAGCAACAATTTTTTGTACTTTCCATCAAGAAAATTATATAAACAAGGGCGCTATTTAATTATACGCTAGATAGTTTTTACACAATCAGGTACAACTAAACATTGTACTATACGTATTTTAGTCACAGTATATCTGTTACACATTTGGGCTATAGGTATCACAAGGTATTTCGAAAACATATTATGTGAGGGATATATTTAGCTGAAGATTTCATATACAGAGGAATACAAGTATTTAGGCGTGAAAATTACGACCAGTGGGAAGCAAGAAAAAGAAATACAATCCAGAATTGATTTAGGAAAGATGGCCATATCTACATTAAATGGAAACCTGTGCGATAAGCGAATTACAGCAGAAACAAAATCCAAAATGTTTAAAACCATTGTTATATCTATTGCTTACGGCTCAGAAGTTTGGACTACCAATAAACATACAAGGACGGAATTAATGACAGCAGAGATGGACTTTTGGAGACGTTCGGCAAGAGTATCCAGACGTGAGGAAATTATAAATGAAGTCATTAAGGACATAATAAATGTGAAAAATTCAATTGTTGATTTTATTTTTATTTAAACAATAAAATTACAATGGTATGGACACACGAAAAGAATGGCACAGGAAAGATTGCCAAAGAGAGTTATGGGATAGACCCCACCAGGAAGAAGGAAAAGAGGAAGACTACCTATCACCTGGATAGAAGAAATTCAGACTATACGAGAACTACTTAGACTAATCAGAATAGACCCACCAGGAAGAAGGAAAAGAAGAAGATTACCTATCACCTGGATAGAAGAAATTCAGACTATACGAGAACTATTTAGACTACTCAGAATATTCAGGGAACGAGAATTTGAAGAAGATCTTTGGATGGACATCAGCGGTGGCAGATGAGAATTCAATCACTTCTGTAATCTTTGGTTGCGAAAAATGTCTAAACACTGTACAGCCGAAATAATAATAATAGGTTTAAGACACCTACAATTTATTTAAAATATCTCATCAGAATTTTTACCCAACAGTGGATAGTTCAGAGTGCGGAAATCAGGTTAGTTACTAGAGTAAACGAATTCACAAAAAGTCCATCACATTTGGACATTTGGGCGAGTAAATAAACCCGTGAGTGACATCGACGACACGCAGAAATGAAGTAGACATTCAGAATAATTAGTCAAAGTGGAGAATAATTAATTATTCTTCAATTTAAAGTAAAGTAAAGTAATAAAAATTCAATAAAGAAGAAAATTCAAAAGATGGATTCGAAAACAAGGGACAAATCTATTTCGATAAATCCAAGTTCATGACAAACATGAAGACAACATCCAGGAAATTGAAAACTATATATGAGCCAATCTATGGAACTGACAAATTCAAGTATATCGGAGAAGTTTTTGAACAAAACGTCTCAAGGAAAGAAGCCATTAAAGCACGCGCTAATAAGATAAAAGTTGCTTACCATTTAACCAAGGACACATATAACAAGAAATCAATATCCATTAATGCTAAACTTAGGCATTACCCAACAGTAATTCGCCCGGAAGAACTTTATGCAGCTGAGTGTCTGATTATGAACAAGAAAATTATAATGGAAGAACTGGAAGTCACTTAAAGGAAAATATTAAGAAAAATCTTGGGACCAATAAAAGATGGAGAACAGTACAGAAGACGCCACAATAATGAGCTGTACACAACGTGTTGAGAAAAATCACAGACGCGATTATAAAAAGAAGAATTACTTTCTACGGACATGTTCAAAGAATGTATGCTGACAGACTAGCAGGGAATCTTTTTAACTATTTCAGAAAGCTCGAAATGACAACAGGGTCGGACCAGCATAAGAGTACAGACTATTCTTTTTAATCGCTCTCATCAACAGCGTGAGCATCGTCGCCACGATTATTATCATCTCAAACCTAACGAGCCAAACAGCATATTATAACGCGTGAAACGGTCAAAACCACCGTTACGTTACATCAGGGAAATTAGCGTAGACGACAGAATGATCACACAGGGAGCCTGTGTCGGCTGTGAATGTCTTGCTATTACATGAATGTCTCAACCGCACCGTACAGACTGCGTTGTTTCCCTTAGCAGAGAGCCTAAACACAACTGAGAAACGTACTAACGAATAGACTGTTTACTTTGGAGAAAAAGATTCCCTTGTAAGCAATTATTCTAAAAAAAAGTCGTCATCAGTGGATTCTTTCGTAAGTACTGTCATAAAAAATGAAGAGGAAATCTTACAACTACTGAGAAAAACGATAGCATTTCTAACATAACAAATAATTAATTATGAAGCATGTCTAGTGCTACATATCTTGATTGCACACAATACTAAACATCGTACTAACATTTCAGAACCATACTTCTGGAATTTTAAGTAGTACAGGAGGGCCTTGACTTTCAAAATTCATACCCTTTATTCAAGTTTAGTTCTACGGTTTGGGACTTTCGAACACTGACGAAGGTCAAGTGCACGTTTTCGTTATTTATTCCCACTACTAAGGTTTTCCGCATTGATGTTAGGTTATTAATATAAAGAACGCAAAGTGTTTAAAAGATTAATTTTTGTATAGAGTGGACTGTGCTGTACGCTGTCTCATAGTCACTATAGTTACAAACGTTACTAATGTACGAAAATAATTAATTTAATATTGATTAATGTACGAAATATTAATTTAATATTTACTGTATTACGTAGGAATTGTGAGTTGTTTATTGAGACCACCGTATAGGGCAACCGTCTATTAAAAAGTGTAACAGACGAGATCATATAAGAAATGAAGAGATAAGAAGTGATTTAGATATTTTTGCAGTTAATGAAAGGCAGGGCCGGATTAAGGTATCTTGGCGCCCTAGGCTAATTATATTTTAGCGCCCCCCCCCCTCACCACCCATAGGCTACTCTCATGTTTATTTCCAAGCGGCTGAATGAAGCTTTAAACATCCTACAATATATTTCTTAGTTAGGAATATTTCAAATAGCTTACTGTTTTTGGAAATAGTCTCAAGATAACGTGTTCGGCAATTCCACGAAAGTCGGGCGGCGGCATAGTTCTATGAGCGCCGGCCACCGATGACTCATCACTGGAGAAAACAGTTAGGAAACCATTTCTAATATTTATGTACAGTTTTATCACAATTCCTCGCAAACAGGCGTCTCTGTTCAAAATGAACTCAAATTTTTATCCTAGCTGTAAATTTTATTTTTTAGCTAAAATTTTGCGCCCCCCCAAAGTGCCGCGCCCTAGGCTACAGCCTAGTCAGCCTAATGGTTAATCCGCCCCTGAATGAAAGGATTAAATAATACAGAAGACAATGGATTCAACACATAGATAGAATGGAAGAAAGTGCAATACCGAAGATGGTGAAAGATTACAACCTTAGAGACAGAAAAAAAGTTGGTAGACCTAAGAAAAGGTAGACTGTGGAATAGGAACAGGCAGCTAAAGCCTAAAACCGTTAGGAAGACGATGATGATGACTGTATTATGAACTTTTTGTAGTAAGAGTGGTCATACGATGATAAATGTAAGCGAGAACAATATCCGAATTCATTACAGTACAGTGCATTACAGTTCACAGAACCGATCCCAGTTACTTACATAAATACAGCCTACTGTACAGTAATCGACTTTTGAACAATTCGAGTTTCGAACACTTTTTCGGAAACGCTTTATGTTCGAATGTCGAGAACCTCCGATGTATAAATATTCAGAACTGCTGTCAATGGATAAATGAGACTTCGAGCCTTCGTCCTCTTCAGACGATGACTTTGGAGATAATTTGTACTGCCACGGAAAATCATTTAACAAATATTAATATAGGCCTACTTTTACGACTGTCACGCTGTTCGTCGTACGGTACAGTGGAAACAAAATACAAACACCAATGAAGTCACTAATTACCAGCTGTAGTGAGTCACAAATAACAATTTTAAACAAACTATATACTCTCATACAGTAATTCAAGTTGAATTTGTCTTCACGCAACAATAATGTCAACTATTAGAGTTCCACACTAATTATAACACAACAATCACTTCGCTACAATACTTTGATCCGCACTTACATAAGTCGCCAACTGCAACTAACTAACTAAGCGGCCGCTGTTGCTTGTATATTGCCTGCAGATGTTCAAGA
Source organism: Magicicada septendecula (assembly GCA_034769895.1). Taxonomy (NCBI): domain Eukaryota; kingdom Metazoa; phylum Arthropoda; class Insecta; order Hemiptera; family Cicadidae; genus Magicicada; species Magicicada septendecula. The sequence goes on from CM068370.1 coordinate 492,826,410, forward strand.
ATAATGTTCCATAATTTGCATCGTTAACAAGCACTCAAAAGGTCTAGAGCAGTCGTAGGCAACCTTTGAATTTATGGGGGCGCATATATAACTGAAGACGAGTTCGATGGGCGCACTCCTCCCCACCGCGTCAATGGAAAATAGAAAGGTGCGGAGTTGGACGTCGGGCATCAATGGTCAATAGCTGGACGATACAAACATTAACTGTAGTGGAAAATTACAAAAGTTATCGACGTGGAAAAAAAAGCTTTGCACTATTTTTCATATAAATTTGTGAAATTTTTTCACATTAGGAGTAAGTCATCAACAATCTGTCATCATGCATACGCACGTTAAAACTAACAAGACATTAAACGAAAAAATGGTTGAACAGGAATACATTGTAATAAAAATAAACTAACTTACCACAATAACATTGTTTATTTTTATTAAGTGCACAGAAATGTAAAACTTGAAAAAATCATATTTAAAACATAAATGAAGTTTTCGATTATTTTTCTTGAAAAATCTGACTTACAGTAATTATTGTATTACTATTTCATAATAATATAGTTCGAAGCAGGTATAATTTCGGGTGGTTCCTCCGTTCAAAAAAAAAAAAAAATATATATATATAAAATTACAAATTGGTTTGCGGGCACGTCTAACCTTATCGACGGGCGGAGGGTTGCCGACTGCTGGTCTAGAGGGTACTTTCAGCATGGCCTTGACTGCATCTGCACGGCTAGCCGAGAAACGGGTGGGAGGACGCTCTCGACTCTTCGAAAGAGTTCCGTAATTGTCGTGACAATATTCAGAAATTATGTTAATGGATTAATAGGGACTTCGAGCCTTCGTGCTTTTGAGGCCATAACTTTGGAGATACTTTGTACCACGGTGAAAAACCACTTAACAAATATCAATATACATTTTATTTTACCTTCATAGAGCGCAATTTAGTATCATTCTGTGTACACTAACATTTCTCCATGGCTCTTACTAACAAAATAAGACGTAAAGATTTCAGTAATTCTACGACGGCATCACAGCGTTTCTTACAAAGTATTATAAACTCGTGCATATAAACAAAACGTATATAAAAGAAGCAGCAGCAGCAGCAACGGCTGTGTTTCCAATCATTTACACAATAAACGGAGCAATAACGTCACTGTGGGAAGACGAATAGCGCTGTGGGTAGGGAGAACTACATTACGCGAAACAGAAAACAACGGAAGGGAGGTTATTTAAATATGAATTATGGCGTGTCTGAGAAAGCCACATTTTATTTCCAACAATGAGCGAAGAGAGTAACGACAAAGGGGGAGAGAGAGTGATGGGGTGTTACAGAGAATGAAAGAAGAAAGAGTACGAAACAAAACAAAACAGAAACGACGAAGAGGGATGCAGTCATCACGCGACCGGGGGATTGATTAATGTGCTTTTAGGAATTGTGTGTGTGTTCGCGCGCGCGCGGTACAAGTAAGTCATAAGTTAGATTAAAATTGCGATTTTTATGTCAAGTAGCCTATAAATTTTTCCGGTGAAGGGTTTGCGAGGATCGGTCAAAAAGTATAACACAAATTTTAAATTATTTGTGTCGACGTTTCGACAATATTTATTGTCATCATCAGAATCTGTGTATGAATACAAAAGAAAATGTCAAACACAACGGATCAATTATTTGAGTGAACGTGTTTTTGTATGTGAGTGTCTGCGTATGTATGTATCTTTGTATATGTGAAGGAGTTGAGACAGTTTGTTTTACATCATCAAAGTTTTCCTTAAATACGAGAAAATTACAATATCCCATAACATAATTTATACAATATTACCCGTACAGTACTTATAATGTAATGGTATTTTTTGTAATTAATTATAAGAGCAGTAATCAACAATTATATTTTATAATTGGCACAGAAAATGTTTATACATATACCTGTCAACACATAGGATAGTAAAACATACAGTATTATAGCTAAATACAGATTATAGTGATGTTCAATTATGTAAATTATTAAAAGTTATTTTATCATGTTTCACTCACTACCAGTGAGGATCTCTTTTTGACAGATCCTCACAAACCCTTTACCGGAAAAATTTAATGATTAACGGTCACTACGGATTTAAGGATTTAGTTACGTATAAATGTTTAACAATGGAAGGTTTAGCGAGGACTGGTCAATAAGTATAACACAAATTTTACATCATTTGTGTCGACGTTTCGACAATATTTGTTGACATCATCAGGGCGTGTGTACGGACAATAGAGAACAAGATCGATTAATTGAGTGAAGGTGTGTGTGCGCGCGCGCTTGCGCGTGCGAGCGCGCACGCAGGTGAGGGAGTTGAGACAGTTTGTTTTATATTAGCAAAACGATTACATTCGTCACTTATTGTTTTACTTCAATACATAGACAAAATTATAATACTCCAAAACATAATGAATATAACATTACAATTTAAAATATTTATTAATATAATCATCATCATCATCTTCAAGGATTAAACCAAGAATGGTTTGTTCCGGTCTCAAATAGGCAAAGATTAGATCTGGTCACTCGCTTCCTCGGTCGTCCCACACGTCTCCGTCCCCTCGGCTTGGGGATGCGGCAGTCGACCATTCGGCATAGATGTTCCCACCATTTCAGCCGATACTGGGCGATCCTGTCGAGTATACTCATGATATTCAGTTCCTGCTGTATATCTGTGTTTCTTCCACGATTATGGAGGGTATACCCTGCCACGTGCCTGAGAAATCTCATTTCAGCTACTTGGATGCGACTGACCTAGGCTTTCGTTAAAGTCCAATTCTCTGACCCACAAAGAAGTGTTGGAAGAGCCACACTTACATTAAATTATATTATGAGTAATACAATAATTATATTTACAAATAATTATAGATGTAGTGATGATCGAATGTATTAAGTAATAACCATTGTCACATGACATATTGATTTACCATATTTCTGTGTTCGTAATATTTTGTAATTCTGTTACTTTGCACATAATTCTGTAATGTATGGGTAGTGTTTTCAATACCAGTAGTGGGTGAAAAATAATGTATAGGCTATCTGGACTACAATCTGTTTTATATTACATATATTACAAAAAAAATAACGTGGTGAATAAACTACATATTGTTCAACCATATATGCGCGATCATCAGCAGAAGAATACAGTCAGCAAGTAAAGAAACCCGCCTGAAGTTCTGCAAAGCGACAGGCCTTCCCCACACTTCTTCAGGAGCCAGAGAATTGAACTGTAACGAAGTCCTGGGCCAGTCGTGTCCAAACGGCCGAAAACAGTCAGACTATTAAATATATTAATCTTGTTATTTGAATTAGCAGTCTCCGTAACTCCCAACTTCGTCGTCCTTATTTGCTAAAGTGCTACTAAATGTCATGTTCTGGGCGAGGCCTTTCAGTGTTTCCACCATTTTCAAGTCCTAAACCACGATCCTAAATATTAAATATATTGTTACGCAATTATGTAACGCTCTCGAAAGTTGGGCAGGAGCAGTTACGTAAACGTTGTACACGTTTCTCGGCTAGCCGAGCGGGTGTCAAGGCCACGGAGAAACTATCGTCTAGACTGTTCGAGTACTTGTTAACTACGCAAACAAATTATGTTGGTACGCCGTCAAAAGAATGGATAATTATTCTGGAACATCTGCGGGCTGTGTATAAGTAACAGCGGCTGGCTTAGTTACACCTGGCGAGACTGTAGACAGCCGATCAAGTGGTTGTTGTGGAAAGTGATTATTGCGTTATAATTAGTGCGTGACTCTTAATAGTTGACACTATTATTGCGAGTGGACAAATTTACCTTGACTTACTGTTGATAGTATATTGCTGGTTTCAAATTGTTATTTTTGACTCATTAAAGCTGGTTATTAGTGATTTCATTGGTGTCTGTATTCGTTTCCACTGTACCGTACGACGATCCGTTTAACCGTCGTAACAATACGTTAAATATGGTCTATTTAAAACAGATGTTAATAACAATTGCTTTGAAAATTTTATTGATTTGTATGTACAGTATTCTGTAGGTGACAGTTGGTACTGTCGATACAGTGTAAATATATAAAAATATATTCAAACACTTTTTGCTAGACTCTATTTCTTGATGCATATATAATTTATTTCTTCTTATTCTTAAGTCCTTAAATTCCTAGGTGGAACGTAGGGCCTCGACGAAATTTCTCCAACGTGTTCTGTCCATTGCCAGGGAATTCACCTCCCTCCATGTCTTGTTGTCACCAGCCAGCTCTATTTCCACAGTCCTCTGCCAGGTGTTCCTCGGTTTTCCACGTCTGCGACTGCTTTGCGGATTCCAATTCAGTGCCTGTCTAGCGATATTTTCTGTGGTCTTCTCAGGCTGTGCCCAATCCACCTCCATTTTCTTCTCTTTATCTGTAGTTGGATGGTACTCTGACTTGTGCCCTCTTATAGATCTTCTTGGTTCGAGGTGGTCTTGGGCCACCAAATGAGAATAATGATGTACACCAAATGGTGTACATAATGATAATTATGTACATCAGGCAACGGTTTATGAAAGTCTGTAACCTTGTGGTAATCTCCTTTGTTATATAATTTATTTAACATTTATAATTTCTTTACCTCAAGAGGGTTTTCCCTTATTTGCAGCATGTTTCGGGAATCCTATTGTCCTCTTCCATCTTAATTTTGTGGATAATATCTTCCAATAATCCTCAGACAAAATTAAGATGCCTGAGGATGGGAACAATAGGATTCCCGAAACATGTTCTAAATAAGAAAAACACATCTTGAAGCAAAGGAATTATAAATATTAAATAAATTATAAAAACGTATAAATATATTCTTGTAAAAACAAGTATTATTTATTATTAATAGTAATAATTACACAACGATAATTGTAACACACACGCACACGCGCGCGCGCGTACACACACAGACACACGTAACATACATCCCAATCCCATACATTCCAAAGGCAAAGTACCATTGAGCGAAGAGAAAATAGTTCTAGTAGGAATAAACCCGTTAACATCAAATAAACAGCAAGAGTCGGTGTTATAATCAGTGCTGGTTAAGTGGACAACCACCGGCAGTCAGTCGGCTTCTATTCAATTGACGAGGCGCAGTTTTTAGGGAGAACTTTGCACCACTACGAGCATCAATCTTTTCGCTCTTCCCATGACGCGCGCGCACACACACATACAAGCGCCGTCGAGTCGCTCCTTAGTCCATTCGTTTTTGCAATTGATTATCGTCAGTTACGTGTTCATTGTTTCGCCCTTTCATTCGCCCTACGCTACTCATCCATCTTTATTAAACAACGCTTTACCTACGCGTCTACTGACTATAAAATAAATCAAATAGCTTTTAATTTCAATTAACTATACCGATAAAATTTTCAATCCTTTTCGTTGTATGCAGTGTTTTTAAACAACGGAAATATTAGACAAACTTTGTCACTACTTATTGCCACACCGCTAAATACTTCGTTCTTGACGAGGCTTTTCGGTGTCTCCGCCATCTTCAGACCACCATTTTCAGGTGGAGATGGTGGAGACACCGAAAGGCCTCGTTAAGAACGAAGTATTTATCAGTGCGGCAATAAGTAGTGAGAAAGTTGGAGTTAAGATGGCTGCTAATAAAACTAACAAAACGGGAAATATTAGAGGATTTTCACTGAATTGAAATCCGATCTAACACTAAGGGTACGGTTACACGAGTGTTTCTTTCTCGGCCGTTTGCCTGCAGTTGGGAAACGCACTGAATTTAACACACAGGCGGCAATGAAACTGGTTACACGGACGTGGAAAAACGCACAACGGTCAACTCTGCTGCGTGTTCAAGGTCTCCCGCGTCGAAACGCACCTGCTGTGTTTTTAACACGCGCGAGAGTGGTCACACGGACTGTTCAAAGATGCCGCTAAAATAGCATTCGTTTATTTACTTGTTACTATGGTGACTAATATTGGTATCCATGGTGTTGTTGACATCTTTATAAAAAAAATATGTAATCTAAAAAATTTCTTTAAGAAAGATTTATTTACTATTGATAATCAATGTTTTCTGTAATCTAAACGCGGACGTGTCTATGCAGTTGCGTTTTAACCTGTACATACACATTTAACCTTTATAGCCAGAGCTCTAAAATGTGCCTGGAATAAATTACGGCCATCTGAATTATGCCTACAACCAGCGTCTACAGAACCTGAAGGTCTATCCCGACCAGAATTAAGGTATATCTGCCAATCCCGACCAGCATTTAACAATTTGAATGAAGACGACATCAAAAATTGGTATGAAATAGACTTCCCGCGATTTGTGGGCTACGAAATGTTGAGTGATGATGTAATTGTTACATACGTATCCACAGAACTTACAGAAGCTAATGATGAAGAAGAAGATAACCAGCCAATAAAACCTGCAATCTCTCATAAGGAGGCCATTCAATCACTGACTACAACAATCAAGTGGTACGAAGAGCAAGATGAAGCAGAACTGCCTAAAATAATTTCATAATTTGACTCTTGAAAAGTACGGTCGACAGAGAAAACAGAAGAAAATTCATAATCATTAAACAATTTTTTTTTGTATTAGTCCTACAATGGGTAACTTGTTTGAGTTTGACAATTTCCAGCAATGATTATGTTCGAGCATAACATTAGTATACCGTACATTGCTAGTGTTGTAATAAAACATTTTATATTGTCTTTAAGGGGTCTGTTTCTTACTCCCTCACTAATTCGTCACACTTTCGATCCTGTAGGTGACGAATTAGTGAGGTTATACTGAGCTACTAAACAACTAGTAGAGTAATCGCGATTTTTATTATTTTTCTCATAATTGAAAAATTATTATAATCGAAATTTATCAGTTTATTAACAACAAAAGCAATTCGTTCAAGATAGCGAGCAAGTTCTGCAGCTCAGGAGCACACTAGTTTATATCGTCACCGTAGGAAATGTTATTAGGTCTATTTATCAGTCATCAAAACAGAAAGTATTTACGAGCATTAAATTTACTCCTCTTCAGAAGCATAGTCGACACAGTAACACGCATTAAATTGTAATACAATAGGTTGCTTTGAACACGTCTACATAAACCTTGCTTTACTGCAGGAAAGCGCGTTTTTTATGCAGGACCTTTATCCGGAAATGGTCGTTATCTGTCGTTCATAAAAATTTATTCTCCTTTATAAAGTTCCGCGGCAGCATTAAGAATAGAACGGAGAGCGGGAAATGGTAATAAAAGTGAATGGTTACTTTACAGGCACACGCGCGCGCGTTTGACTCTCACGCTGTGTAGAGATCTTCCATAATAATAGTATCATCATCATAATAATCATTATTGGTCTGCCATCACTTTCCGATTTCCAAACTGTTCCTCAATTGCGCTCGATCACTACTCAGGTCTTCAGTTAGAATACGCTTTCTTGCTCTTGTTTAATGTTTTCACCCCATGTCCGATCAGGTCCTCGTTTTTTCCTTTGACCTGTCGGTACCCACTGAGATAAGACATTGTTTCGTTTCAATCTTAACCTATCTCTTGTAAAAAGAACCATCAAGCAAGAGACTCCAAACGAACCATATATGTGTTACCCGTTAAAGTGTTACCATTAAATAACTAGGTATTTCATGAATTACCTGACAATGTTAAGTAAAATGACAAATAAATACACTACTTCAAACTATACCTAGTTATTATATGAAATAACTAGTTGTTTTATAACTGATAAATAGTTAAAGTCTTTAAAAAATAAATTTAATATTACGGCTAGATTAGTTGAACAGTACTAAAAAAATTACACAATATAATATAATAGTTCGTGTTTATGTAACTGAATTTACGTTTTACAACTTAGGATTATACAAAAATTACTATTTTATCCAACACAAATCACATCAAACGTAAAATAAATGATTTATAATGTTTTACTAATGATTCACTAATTTATATTTTTTTAATTTATAATAATCCTTTAAATATAACTAATGTATTTAAAAAAATTAAATTTTTAAAAATATTACAAATGTTACGGTACTCTTGAAAAACATTCGGAATAGTGATTGGATTCGCCAATATCATAACACATTTTTAATAACAATAATATCATATTTTAAAATATTATATTTTATATTGGTAATTTTAATTAGGCCTGCAGGTAAAAATCTTTTACGCTGCTTAAAAAAATATTACAAAAACTTTACCCGAAACAAAAAACATCAAAATATAATGAAAATTCCCATTTGAAACTTTAATGATAGGGCATTAGTTCTTGTATAAAATAACTAGTTAAATTTTAGAACGCAATAATTTTATACACTTCAACTGATTCAGTTAGGTATTCATGAAATACCTAGTTATTTTTTGAAATAACGGATTCCACATTTTAACAGTAACATACATAATATTAACAACAAGCAACATTCAAGGTATGTCAGTGAAAAAATATTCACGTATTGTAACTACCAATTCTGCGCAATTATGGTCCTAGTAATCCTCTATTAGAATGCCGTCATCATCATCATCATTCTCAGAAAGGACTAAGCCAACAATGGTTTTCGCGGTCTCAATTAGACAAATTAGAGCTGGTCCCACACATCTCCGTCCATTCGGCTTGTAATTCCATAGCTGTTTGGGAACGCGGCCGTTTTCCATTCAGTTAAGATGTTCCAAATGACATTGGGTTTCAGCCGATTTCGGGTTTACCCGATATTGGGCATTCCTATACTCATAATATTCACCTCGTGCCGTACATCGACATTTCTTTTGCGATCTTGAAGAGTATATCCTGCTACACGCCTGAGAATGCCTCATTTCGGCCGCTTGAATACGATTTCGTTAAAGTCAAATTCCCAGACCCGTAGAGAAGCGTACGGAGGACCATCGACATTAAGAATTTCATGCCCGTTTCTTTACTCGTTGATTTTAAAATTCTCATGACGGCCCAAGAGATCTGCTTCAACTTGTGCAGCTTCTACACCACATCGTTGTTTGTAATATTATTATTATTATTCCGGCTCTACAATGTTTACACATTTTCCTGAACCAAAGATTGCAGAAGTGATTGAATTCTCATCTTCCACTGATGCTTGTCCATCCAAAGATTTTCTTCAATTTCTCGTTCCCTCAATATAGTCTGAATTTCTTCTACCCAGGTGATAGGTGGTCTTCCTCTTTTCCTTCTTCCTGGTGGCCTACATTCTATAACTCTCCTTGGCAATCTTTCCTGTGCAATTCTTTTCATGTGTCCATACCATTGTAATTTTTTTGTTTGGATAAAATCAACAATTGAATTTGTCACATTCATTCTGTCCTTAATGACTTCATTTCTAATTGTCTCACGTCTGAATACTCTTGGCGAACGTCTCCGAAAGTCCATCTCTGCATTGTGGGTTAATGCAATGGGCCAACTCCCCATTAATTTGAAAAAAGAAAATGTTAAAAAAACCAAACAGATTGTTTGTAATATAAAACAAATTATATCCCAGATATTCAAAATTTCTGACCTGCTCCGGAACAGTACCGTCTACTACAACAAATTTTGCTCATATGGAGTCAGCTCCAGAATGCCTAATGATGAGCTTCTGAAGAGAGTAGGTGAATGCAAGATTCTGATTGAAACCATTGGGGAACGTAATTGATTGATCGAAGAAATGATTTGAAAGGCCCAAATAGTTGAAGGGGAAGACCAAAAGAGGAGTATATGGATGTACGAAGGATTGAAGAAGGTACGTGGTGACTAAGAGACTGTCTTCGAAGGAGAAGTAATTGCAAGCCCAACCACCTCTGGGAGTAGGAGAAGAAGAACAAGAACAGGAACAAGAACAAGAACAAGAACAAGAACAAGAACAAGAACAAGAACAAGAACAAGAACAAGAACAAGAACAAGAACAAGAACAAGAACAAGAACAAGAACAAGAACAAGAACAAGAACAAGAACAAGAACAAGAACAAGAACAAGAACAAGAACAAGAACAAGAACAAGAACAAGAACAAGAACAAGAACAAGAACAAGAACAAGAACAACATCATCAACAACAACAACAACAACAACAACAACAACAACAAGGACAAGAATAACAAGAAAAAAATAAGAGAGTCTATATCCGCCCGTGTACAGTACGTGTTTCGCACGTATGGCAGCAGCGGTCCCGGCAAACGCAATATTGCAGAAAAGAATGAAGATCAGCTCATCGTAAGCATGCTCGTGTATGTTCCTGGGCACACAGGTCAGGATGGTAATATGCAGTTGTAGGCCTACTGCGTATACCGAGATAGTAGCATTGTACGAACTGTACAACGAAAGTAGGTCAGAGGCAGTAAACGGAATAAATAAGGAAATATCGGTATGGAGAACCATACATGACTTCCATATTCTAAGATTTATATTTAAAATCATTTTCACCCAAACAGCCAGGCTGTGTCTTACCTGCCTTTTTATTGCTGTATTAAATGAAAAATATTATATTACATTAAAATGAAAAAATTATAATTTTATTGCCTGGCAACAAAATTATTGTATTTTTAACAATTACCATTGTTTCAAAAAGTTTAAATAAATTTTCAAGTACTTTACTCTTGTTAAAACGTAAAAGGTTGCAGGTAAACTACCCCTTCCCCTTAACCGATCTTCACCAAAATCGAAAGTCATTGAGACCTCTACAATTCAGGGACGTATGCAAAAAATTATTTGATTCTGTTTGAATTTGCGGCTGTTATCGTTTGCCATAGAAAATACGCTTGATAAAAAAACGTTGCAGGTAAACTACCCCTTCCCCTTAACCGATCTTCACCAAAAACAACAGGTCTTGAGTACTCTACAAATCAGGGCTGTATGCAAAACATTATTTGATTCTGTTTGAATTTGCGGCTGTTATCGTTTGCCATAGAAAATACCCTTGTTAAAAAAACGTTGCAGGTAAACTACCCCTTTCCCTCAACCGATCTTCACCAAAAACAATAGGTCTTGAGAACTCTACAATTTAGGGCTGTATGCAAATAATCTTTTGATTCTGTTTGAATTTGCGGCTGTTATCGTTTGCCATAGGAAATACCCTTGTTAAAACATAAAACGTTACAGGTAAACTACCCCTTTCCCTTAACCGATCTTCACCAAAATCAACAGATCTTGAGAACTCTACAATTCAGGGCTGTATGCGAAACATTATTTGATTCTGTTTGAATTTGCGGCTGTTATCGTTTGCCAAACAAACAAAATTACCCTTGCTAAAAAAAACCGTTGCAGGTAAACTACCACTTTCCCTCAACCGATCTTCACCAAAAACAATAGATCGCGAGTACTCTGAAAATCAGGACTGCATGCAAAAAATTATTTGATTCTGTTTGAATTTGCGGCAGTTATCGTTTGCCATAGAAAAAAAATCTACAGACACACAGACACACAGACAGACACACAGACACTTTTCGGAAAACGACTTTTTTCATGTTTTGAGTGTAGTAGAATCAGAATCTGCAATAATCTCGAACACGATTTTTTTTGCCATCACCATACTTCCATTCCTTAAGGAATATGGAAGTAAAAAGTACAAAACAAGGGTCGAGAGCGGGTTACTTGGTTAAGAGAGTTGTATGAATTTATTAGCGTCGTTATATTACAAAGTAGCAGTAACGAGGTCAAAATGCAGTGTGTTGACACAAGCCAGTCAGGCTTCATCGTCTGAAACAACGGCTTTCCTTGTGTCAATACGATACCTCCCCCCCCCCTCACGACACGGAGGATCCATCTGCCAAATTAACGGAATACATAATACTGCAATGCTACCACGCTTTACTGCAGTCTGTTCAGACAGCTTTGGCATTCACACAGCTATTCACTAACACGCTGTCACTGCGTCTGTCACTGGTTGGTCACTGCACCCGTTACTACCTGTTAAAACCATAGGTGGGCCGATATACCTGTAACAGGTATTTTGGAACGATTATTTTTGTGATACGGATATAACAGTGACTGAAAGGTTGAAATATCTGTTCCGATTACTCGCGGGACCCCACTACCCAACTAACGAATAAAGGAGTACAAAGTCGTAGTTATTGGTACTGAATACATACTTCTGAGCATGTGACGGTTGCCATACAAGTACGAAACGAAGCAAAACAAAGCGAGTTCAGAACACCTCTATGCAAATGAGAGAATATTTGTCATCATCATCATCATCATCATCATCATCATCATCATTAACGCTCCAAGGACTAGGCTTTAGACCTGTTCCGGAACCCATCTCCTCCTCGGTCTACCGACATGTCTCTTCCCAGTAGGGTGATAACCCAAGACCGCCACAGGTAGACGGATATCAGGCATGCGATTCAACTGTTCACACCATCTCCTTCTGTGGTCTTCAATCTTCTGGTGCAATGACACAATGTTTAAATCGCACCTAATATCGTCGTTCCTTCTCCGATCCAAGAGAGAACAACCTTGCGTTCCTCTTAGAAATTTCATTTCCGTTGCCTGAATCCTCTGCATGTCCCTTTTACCAAGAGTCCTTGTCTCACTAGTATACAGGAATGTGAGGATAGCCGCAGGTTTATAAAATTTCATTCGGGTATCCCTCCGTGTTTTATTTTTGAGGTACCTATGAATCGTTACACAGATGCGTCTAAATTTGTTTTGCTTACTATCTCAATCAATATCAGTTCCATATGAGACGTTACAACCCAGGTAATTGAAACGACTAACGTTATCGAAAATCTGATTATTCACGACCATGAGAATATTTGTATCATTATTAAATTTTATAACTTAACTATCGTCTCTGTCTGTCTGTCTATCTTTCTCTGGGTCTATCTCTATCTCTATCTCTCTCACCCCCATCGTAACGAACAACGTCTCATATAAATACAATCATGAATGAAACACACAATGGGCCTACTTGAAACACGTGTATATAATCCTATTTTTATGTGATGATGAAACCTCGTTTTTTATGCAGAGAACCTCTATTCGGGCGCGGTCGTTATCCGCCGACGCCCGTAAAAATTTATACTCTTTTTATAAAGTTCCACCGCCGCAGCAGCAATAAAAATAGAATGAAGAAGAACGCCAAATGGGGCAGTAAAGCGAATGATTATTTTACGAACCGGGGGGAGGGAGGTTCACGCAAACGAGCTAACAGCACGTTTATGTGTAGTTAAAGTAACAATTTGGTAGTAAATACATTTAGCGCACACCTACTAAGTTAATTCACGACCATCATTCCTTCTTGTAAGCTATATACCTATTGTAATGTAGTTTTGAACACAGCGTATAAACGGAAAAGTTTTCTCGTTTGTGCTGTAAATACAGACGCGCGCGAGCGCGCACACACACACACACATTCAAAAAATAGGTTTCATATTAATACATTTCTATATTGTTGATGACCTAAGGCTGTGCGGGACGAAGAGCTTGCCCGTCGCCCGCTCGTATGCTGCGTCCCGAGCTTCAAATAGAGCTCTTGCCGCAGGGACCATAAATAGGGCTGGATTTTAGGGTGTGGCCTGGTACCGGCCGTGGGTTTTCAATTAATTAATTGAGGCTGAGTGTACGCCTGGGCCGGGTACAAGATTCACCTGGCACAGATTGGTAGCGACCGAGGGCGCTAATGAGGTGGTTGCCCTGAAACCGTGCGGTGCTGCGATAGAATTTTCGGGAAGTGTCCGTATAGTGGCGTCCAGGGACACGCAGGGATTCACGGATAATCTTATTTGGTGTCAGGTAGTGGGCTTTGCACGCCCGGCGCAATCCTCGGTCCAGGAGAGACTGAAGGTTTCGCTTATGGGTCTTTGCCAAGTAGCCCCATACGGGGATCACGTAGGTAGCCACCACCACATAGGTGGAGACGAGAAGCTTCCTTAGGCGGCGGGTCATTGAATTGCTGCAAAGCAGGGGCCGAAGTGAATATAGTCCATTGGCGGTCTTGCGGGCTATTTGCTCTTAGTGTGTCCGCCAGATGAGATGTCGATCGAGGTGAAGCCCGAGGTACTTAGTCTCTCGAGACCAGGGCAACGGAGTGCCGCCTACGTATAGTCTGTCAGGGAGCCTAAAGCGCCTGGAGAAGACTACGGCTGTGCTCTTGGCTGCGTTGATGGCGACCCTCCATCCATTTCTCTGCCCACTCAACATATTCGTCAAGCTGTTCCTGGAGCCAGGTAACTGCCGTTTCAGCACGACGATCGACGGCATACACCGCCGCGTCGTCAGCGAACTTGGCCAACCTGGTTCCCGGCAACTTGGGCACGTCGTTGACGTACAAAGAGAAAAGCAGGGGGCCCAAGACGCTTCCCTGAGGTACACCAGCCGTAATAGCCCTTTCCGAAGAAAGGGTGTTGTCAACTCTCAAGCGACAGGTTATGTTCCAAAGAAAGCTAGCAATCAAATGAGTGTAGCAATCCGGAAGCTGAATCTGCGTAAGTTTGTATAGTAGGCCTGGATGCCAAACACGATCGAACGCCTTCTCGACATCAAGGAAAACGGCGACGCGACGGTCTGGTCGCGCGAGCAACCGGCCTCGGATTTTTATATTGTTACTACAGTCTTACTGCTCGTCGTATGGTACAGTGGAAAACAAAGTACAAGACACCAATAAAGTCACTAAAAACCAGCTTTAATTATCACAATTAAACAGTTTGTAATCAACAAGTTATTCAACAAGATTATTCTCGTACAAAATTCGAGTTAATCTGTCCACACAAATAATAATGTCAACTAATACAGTCCCACACAATAATCACTATTCACTAAACACGGCTTGAGACACACTGAGTAAACTCGAAGTAACCTCGAACCTCGCTTGAATAAATCGCCACTTAAACTGAAACAAAGCGTCGCTGAATGCTTACATTTATACCCCGCTGAGATTCCAGAATAACCCATAATACGCGTCAGCACTACTAGAAAACAGTAGAGCGTAATTGCTTGCGGCCTTGAACGCAGTGCGCGCGGACCGGTGAAGTCTGGAACAGTCTCGTTAACGCATGTTAATAATCACGTACGCCCACAACATTACAGCTGGTCCTGCTGGGATGGCCGAGAAACGTTTAGAACGTTCTGCAACAGCGTAACAATGTATTTCAGACATTATGAGTATTTTGTGTGAACCCCTTTCCGAATGACTGTCGCAACACAAACTTGACTGTAGTCTTGGAATGTAAAGATATTTCTCTCCCACTGTGTATCTAATGAGAGGTCGCACAGTGGGGCCAAATGTCTAATAAAAGCTGGCCAAAATATGGAAACCTAGTATTATCAATATGAAATATACTATCTCAAGGTTATTGGGATTCGCGGATTAGAAATCTGAAGTCGGATTCTCAACAACAACAACAACAACAACAACAACAACAAAAAATGGCGGATCCAATTTGACGGTCGAAAACGTTAAAAAACATTTGATAAAAACAAATTTCACATCTGCAGTAACACAAGTTAATTTTTTAAAGGACATAGCCAGTAGAACAGGCTTAAGAATTTCTGTAGAAAAAAAAAACAAATTTCTCACGGATTTCTGCGCCAAAATGTCTGCTAACACATATTGGTCGAATAGAGAGGGTTAGAAAGTTTAAGAATCTAGGGGAAATAATTCAAGAGAATGGTTTAGAAAAATCGGCTGTAGAAGAACGGATTCATAAAATGGAAAGAGTGTATGTTATAACTAAAGATATTTACAATAAAATGTGCATATCTAAAAATGCCAAAATAAGGAATTACATTACAGTAGTGAGGCCAGAATGCCTATATGCAAGTAAATGTCTAGCATTGAATTATAATTTAGACAAACTGGAAATATTGAAAAGACGGATTATTAGGAAAATATTAGACCCAAGAAAATCTTCAGAAGGTTGGAAATTAGGAAGTAATGATGAAACATATCAAAGTATAGAAAATATAACAGAAACAATGATAAAAAGAAGACTATTATTTTTTAGACATTTATATAGAATGGACGACAATAGATTAACAAAACAGATCTTCACATAACTGTCGGGAAAGAAGTCAACATCAACTTTGATTAAAGAAGTCAAATAGGATTTAGAAAAAAAAATAATATAAACGCAGAAGAAGCCACAGAAAGAGAGGTTTTTCGGGCAAAAGTGTTAAAAACGGAAGGAGTCCAGGGTAGGAAAGAGAAAAACGCAGGTTCAAAGTGGACTGAAGACAGGAAGAAGAAACACAGCGAGAAGATGAAAGAATATTGGAAAAAAAGGAAAGAACAAAGAGTAAAGAATTGAAATTGGCATGTGGTCCTTAGATGGGCGATACGAAAAAAAAAATTAACCAAAATACGAAAATAGTGGTCAGTTTTGGAAACCTCAGAACTTTTGGACACTAGGACCATAATTTTTTTTTAAATTATCAAAATTCTTACCAGATATCAGACTAAAGAGGCGTTTAACCCTAATCCGATGGAGTAATTCTGAAAGATTTTTAATTTTAGTTGCACACTTTAGTTTCACAGGCCAGAAAGCCAAAAGTTTATGAAAATTGTAAAAGTCTTTTACAAGAGACAGTGAAAGATGAAAGAATATTGAAGAAAAAAAAAGAACAAGGAATAAAGAAATGAAATTGCCATGTGGTCCTCAAATGACCGATACAAATTTAAAAATTCGTTTTTCGTTTCTGATTATCGCTAATTACGTCTTAAATTCACAAATGAGACAATGATATGATTAAAAAAATTGCTTTAAAAAAGCACAGTCAAGAAAGAAATATTGGTCAAAAATGTTTTCAAGGTGATTAATTAAAAATATGAAGTCACTGTTATTTTAAAAATGTACTCTTTGTGACACAGAAAAGATAAAAAATAGTGATTAATAGTGATTAATAGTGATTAATAGTGATTAATAGTGATTAATATATTGTTACACCATTACGGAACGTTCTACATGTTTCTCGGTTTTCCCAGCAGAACCAGCTGTAACGTGATCCTCAACATGCGTTAACGAGATGGTTCCAAACTCACCGGTCCGCACGCACTGTGTTCAAGGCCGCAAGCAATTACGCTCTAGTGTTGACGCGTATTGTGGAGTATTCTGGAACCTCAGCAGGGTATAAATACAGGCATTCAGCGGCGCTTAGTTTCAGTCTAAGTGGCGATTTATTCTAGTGCGGTTGACATTTTTATTGCGTGTGACAATTTTTATTTTATTTGTTGTAAGAGACTAGCTTCTCTGTTAATTATAATAATTAAAGCTGGTGTTTAGTGACTTCATTGGTGCCTTGTATTTTGTTTTCCACTGTACCATACGACGATCAGTAGACCGTTGTAACAATATTTAAAATTAAAAGCTACTTTAAACTACTGGTTTTTAGTTTTGTTCGTTAGTAAATAGTATAAGCTTCACACTAAAATAGTTTTTTCCATCCAACTCTTGTTGATTGTATTAATTATTTTGATTAAAAACATGTTTTTTGTATAAATAATGTAATGTTTTTTAGGTGCCAAACATTTTCAAATACCACTATTCTTATTTTTAGTTAACTTTCGTGAAAAGTACGTGATGCCTACTTACTTTCAGCTAATGATTCCATTTTGAAGAATTAAAATCGGATGATTTTTTGAGTTTCGAGTATCTGTCGACTCACCGTTGCGTGCTGAACGTGCTCATCACATGAAGGTGACTTTACAATTTTTTTTTAGCGTTGGTGAGAGGTTTTTTCGACTATTCACCTGTACACGCTGAACATTGGACTGTTACCCTAACCATCCTTGTAATTCCAACGACCTAAATAGTTACTTTATTTTTTGACTTGTGGCCAGCTTTTAGGTGTTTGGCAACACTGTGGGTCGACTGCAGTATTTGGAATGCTTCTAATGACATTTGCTTTACCGCAAACATGTTCTATAAAGTAAATAAACTACACCGTCTTGAATTAATTAACTAAATTAGTGAATAAATTGCACAAGTTCAACCTTTTGTGCGGGACCATCAGACGAACTCTTAAGTCACCAAGTAGAGAAAGGCGCTTACAATTCTACAAAGTGGCCCTTCCCACACTTCTTTCTGGGAGTCTGTATATGGGTTCTTTATGAGAATTGGACTTTAACTAAAGGCCAGGCCAGTCGTATCCAAACGGCTAAAACAGATTTCTCAGGCACGTGGCTGGGTATACTCTCCATGATCATAGAAGAAACACAGATATACGGCAGGAACTGAATATTATGAGTATACTCGACAGGATTGCCCAGTATCGGCTGAATTGGTGGGAACATCTTTACCGAATGGATGGCTGTCGCATCCCCAAAGAACTATGAAACTATAAGCCGAGGGGACGGAGAGGTGTGGGACGTCCGAGGAAGCGCTGGAGTGACCAGCTCTAATCTTTGCCTGTTTGAGACCAGAACAAACCATCTTTGGTTAATCCTTAAAGATGATGGTGATGATTAAAAATGATACGTGGTACAATAAAAACGACACTAGTCATAAAAGCCAGGAAAGACAGACATAAGAAATTTCATGAAACGATGACAGTTCCCATGTTAATATAATGGACGCTCAAAAAGAAGGAGTGATCAGGTTTAGACTCTTTGACTGTTTGAGAACCATCCTTGGTTTAATCCTTGAAGATTATGATGTAATTAAATTAAATCATCTTGAATTTTTGCATGTATTTTGGCTTTCAGAAGTACGTCAAAAAAAAAAGAAACTAAGTTCGTGGGTCTGTGAGTGTCTGGGGGAGAGGGTGCGATCGCGTGTGGACGCTATGTTCACGAGCCAGAGAATCGTTTAGTTGTGTTATGCAGGCAATAACTGAACGAGCGAGTAAAGTTCCCAGTTTTAACTCGACCGTTTGGTATTTGTCTTAATGTCTGTCCATTTGGTGTAAGTCTCACAACTTTTGTACGCATCAACCGATTTTCGTAAGACTTGGTACGCGTGTCTATACTTTTATCCTACAGAATTCAATTGTTTTTTAGATTGATCCCCCCCCCCAAAAAAATACTTGGGAGGGAAAATGTGAGTGGGTCAAAATTGCGAAAAATTCTCAATAAAGCCTTTGTGGGGAATCAAATTAAAGGAAAAGTTTAACCACGCTGTAAATACAGTATTTATTTTTGACCATTTTAAATGTTTGGATATCAGGGCTCAAAAATTGGTTAAACATTTTAATAAATGTTCAAGTGGAATACCAACATTGAACATTTGAACATTTCAAAATTCAAGTGGAATATCAAATATTAAGTGAATTAAAACTGTTAACGCTTTGGAAAATTCAAATTCTTGGGACCCCACGGCCCCAAGAGACAAAATGCCAAACTGAAAGGAATTATAAACTACATCAGAATGGGGAATGTTTCGAATTTTTAGTATTTAATTTTATGATTGTGAGGTGGTTTACAATTGTTATATTAATAATGAAACAGAAGATGCTGAAGAAGGAACAGATGATGTTGAAATAAAATCAAGAATAAACAAAGCAAAACAAATAATTAGGTCATTGAATGTGATTCTATGGAACAGAGAAATTTGAAAAGAAAGGAAGAAAAGAATATACTATAGTATGAGTAAAAGCAAATTGATATACGGATCCGAATCATGGAGAATAAAAGAACAGGTAAAAAAGGAAAGTTAGAAGCTACAGAAATGGATGGTTTGAGACGAGTTGCTGGAACTTGAAGGCTAGAACGAATACGAAATGAAACGATCAAAGAAGAAATGGGGGTACAAAAGACAATCATCGACTGGGTTGAAGAAAAACAACTAATCTGGTACGGAGACGTACAAAGAATGGGACAAGCCCGACTACCAAAGTAAACAACGAGATGGATACCTAGAGACCACAGAAAGAAAGGAAGACCCGAGAAAACATGGATACAGGGCATAAGAAGATCAATGAGCAATAGAGGACTAAACGACGAAAACTGCAACGACAGACAGCAATGGAGATTAGGCATCGGCATCGGACAGCGTCGTAGGACGTTTTGACCCCGAATTATATATATTGCAACGTGACAAACGGTCTCAGTATAGGTGAATATAGAGAATGATGTTTATCAGCTATTATAAATGTCCCAAACGATAAACGAATGTGTGAAAATAAATAGCATTAATAAAATAATTAGAATTAATAGGACAAAATTAGAAAATAAGACATTGTAGAACCATGAAGATATAATTTTATATGTGAGAGAAGTGTTGTGTAATGTAGGTAGCGAATAGAATGTTAGGGAAGTATATTCATGTGTTACAAAGATGTGTTCTAGAAGATTCAAGAAAGAGGAAGTTGGAAAACACGTGGCAGCTACTGAATACATTAGAGTAAATTGAAACGACGCCTACGCGCATAGCGGCGGTGACGTCACTCGGCAGCGCAGCGATATACATTCGGCTGCATTATAAAAGGAGTAGCCAGTCTTCTCGGAAATCGGAAATCTCTCTCTCTCTCTCTCTCTCTCTCTCTCTCTCTCTCTCTCTCTCTCTCTCTCTCTCTCTGATAGCACGCTCTCTGAAAATTCTCAGTGAAGGTGGTCGCAGTGGGAAGCGATTCCAGACAACGTTAATTGCAGACGTCCTTGGGTCCGTAGAGTCGTGTAGCAGCGAGTGTCAGCAGGAAACCATTACGGAGTGCGAGATATTCGACTACCGTTCCTGAGCATCGTTTGCTGATTGTAGCGGCTGGAATACGGAGACCTGGAGCAAGGCAGTAACTGGAGGCGGTTGCTGGAACGTGGACCGAGACGACGGATCGCTGGAGGCCGGATCGAGATCGTCGACCGGGAGGACAGAGAGGACGACCAAACAGGGAAGCAAAATTTAAAATCATTATCAAATTGTAAAACTTTTAAAGAGCACGTAAAAGAACATTAATTTAAAATTATTTTGTTTACAAAAAGAAGACTTTGAACACTTAAATAAGTTACAGAACTGTGTTTAAAGCAAGAAAGCATTTATTTAAAGACATTTCAAACAGATTTTGAACAACAACAAATTAATTGTATGTAAAATAATTGAAGAACATTTTAATACAATGTGTGTACCAGAAAGAACAATAAATGTATTAAAATTCACTAATTGTGCATTCTTTTCTGCAAGTCTGGTCTGGGCTAGTACCTGTTACCTTGCAATATATATATATTGAAATAGTAAATTAGAGTAATAAGGATTTTTGTAATTATCAAATTTCCAAATTTATATAATAATAAACGTGCCTCGTTCAAAACAGCAAGCGAGTTGTCGAGCTCAGCGAGCGTATTAATTCATCCATGTGGCAGTTATGGCATTACTCGTTTGTCATGTGAAAAGCCGCAATATGGTTTATAAGCCTCTTTCAATTTATTTTACGAACGAATATCTGCATAACAAAAGAACCGATAGGCGTAGTAGTACACACAAAATGTAAAATAATACCGTAAAACAAGAATGAGCAGCGGAGAAGATTAATTTAGACGACGACATGATGAAAAAAATTTTTTTTTGAACGCGATGAGTAAGTAACTCTTATCAAAAAAGCAGAATTGGTTAAACCGATGTATTGACGTAAGCCCGGCTCTGCACAGACGTGTGTAGTGAACACGGATACTGCGGGGACAGGGGGAGGACGGGCTTTCTTTCTTGTGTTGGTGAGGTATACACGTTATTCATAACGGATCCATCTAACAAATTAATCGGTACAATGGCGCTGTTACTGTTACTGTCGAGCTTTAGTGCAGTCCGTGACATCTGTTGGTACCACGTCAATCAGTCATACACTCGAATAGCTTACAGAGACGATACAAGGGATACAGACACACTACAGCCGCGCTGTGGTACTGCCGGCTTTACCGGTAACGCCGTATTTTAAACTGGTTTTCATCATCATCATCATCATCATCATCATCATCATCATCATCATCATCGTCGTCGTCGTCGTCGTCGTCGTCGTCGTCGTCGTCGTCGTCATCAATCATCATCAACAAGGATTAAAACAAGGTTGGTTTTGTCTGAGGCTTTCACGGGCGGCTTCATTGTTATGAGAACTTTGGCTTACCGGGTCGTAGTCCAAGGTTGTTCGGTGCAAACGTTTAAGTGCGTATGTCCCTCGCCTACACACGAAGACTGTCCAGATTCAGAATGAGTGCGTATTTCCCTCGCCTGCCATGTGGAGTCTGTCCAGATTCAGAAACATGCATCTATTGCAATGAATCGGCGGGGTGAGTTCGTCTCATTGAGTGCTCTTTTTAGACGCTACTTGTGGCAAACCTATACGTTTGGTCCCTTTGTCTTTTTTCTACTGATTGGCTGGTGGAGTCAGACAACAACTTCGTGCGAACTCCAAAAGTTTATAAATGTGGGTGTCCTATTCATAGCCACTAGCCTTAACCGCAGTTCAGTGGTCACCGACTACGACACCTTTCTCAGTGTTTTGCAGTCTTCTACACTGAAGATGGCCGTCGAAGGCACGGCCGAAACGTTTGCATCAAGTGACCTTGGACCACGACCTCACAGCCCATCAAACCGAAGTTGTCATAACAAGGACGGTTTGTTCCGGTCTCAAACCGGCAAAGTCTAGGGGCTGTTCACTCCAGCGCTTCCTCGGACGCCCACACCTCTCCGTCCCCTCGGCTTATAGTTACATAATTGTTTGGGGACGCGGCAGTCATCCGTTCGGCAAAGACGTTCCCACCAATTCAGCCGATACTGGGCAATACTGTCGAGTGTACTCCTGATATTCTGTTTCTTCTACGATCATGGAGAGTACCTGAGAAATCTCATTTCAGCCGCTTGAGTACGACTTTCGTTAAAAGTCCAATTCTCAGACCCATAAAGAAGTGTAGGAAGGGTCTGAACTTTAAAAACATAAAGTTTATAAATTTAGTAATATATAGGAGGATTATTTAGTATTGAAAAAGACAAACGCTTCTAACAAAAAAAAATCTACTTAAGAAAAGTGGTATTTTGGAAGTCATAAATTGGCGTGCATGCCATACCAACTCCAGTAATTATTATGTAATATAGTTTTTGCTGATGTGCAGTCGATAGATTTTGTTGAGGATATAGGCTGCTGTAGAGAGAAGAGATTGAAGACCCTCCAAGATGGAGATAAGTAGACTGGCTCATGACAGGAGGACCTGGAAGAGCCGAGTGATGACAGACAGAGAGAGTCAGAGAGAGGAGGCGAGAGAGAGAGAGTGGTAGGGAGGGAGGGAGACAGACAGATATGTTTATGTGCGGTTATTTTATTCCTATTTTAATACTCACTACTAAATCCAAATTTTAATATTTATTAACTCGTTAAATGTACGAATAAATAATTTTAAAAGATACAGTTTATAAATTTATTATAATTATGAGAATTATTCCTAACAAAAAGAGACAGACGGGTGTAGCTAAAACAAATATAATCTAATACACATACATGGTATATTTTCGATGTCATAAATTGGGATGCATGACATACATACTGCAAAAGTTATTTCGTAGTGTAGTTTATTTTTATTGTACTGTAAGCCTACTATTATGTGGTTACGCCGAAGTTACGTAAAGCGTAGGCCTATAGGTTACAGATTTATTAACAATAAAGTAAAAATTTTACAACAAAATTTCACATTAACAAAATTTCTTAAAGTTTTGACCTCTATTATTGGTATAGTTCTCTAAAGTTAAATAAATTCAGAATACACAGTACGTTAGGATTATGTTAAAATTCTTCTTAATTTGATACCTCGTGTGGACTTTTATAGGGAAATTGTCAGAAAATTTATATATCGAAATTATATACGTCGACATGAAGATATAAGAACTGAGCTAAACGTATATTCTATGGCCAGCAGAATAAGGGAGTGACAAATAAAATGGATGCAGTATATTGAGAGAACAGAAGATATGAGGCTACTTAAACAAGTAATACGACACAGACCTCAGGGAAGACGCGATATAGGTAGACCAAGGAAGAGATGGGTTCAGTGAAGTTAGAACAGACTGGAAGCCTATACCTTGACGTGGAGAAGAAGACTGTCAGAAGGTAACAACAAATATAGAAACTGGTGGTGGAATGAAGGAAAAAGTAACGTAGTAATGAAAAAAAAAAAAAACAGAGCCCATGAGTAAAGTGTTACGTGTGGCAAAAAAATATTTGCCAAGCGTGGTCAGCATTGCTTTAATCTAATCAGATGTATAAAATTCTCCACTGTGATTGGCTACAATCTTAAACTGTATAGATTTTCCTCTTATGACAAGTTGTGAAACAGACGTGTATTTCAAATTCGAATTAATAAGCGAGCCTAGGACATTCTGTCGCGGAATACGAATTAATACAGCAGAAACGTCCGACGTTGAACCCTGTCCATTGTAATCAATGCGAACAACAAGCCGTCTGTTCGTCGCCCCCCTCCCCCCACCCCTAGGGCTGCAGACAAAACACCCTTGCGGCTGACCTTTCTAGTGTACAAAGAAAGGGTTGGGTGCTCGGCAAGAAGGGCTACAAATCAAGTAATATGCAAATTTCAGTAACGGAGTACAAGGTTCGGCTTACTTATACCAGAAAAAAGAGCAGCAATTCAAATAAGCTGAAATGAATAAGGCGTGAAAAAATTAATTAGATTTAAATCTCCCCTTCTTTGTAAGCCGACTTCGTTTAACTTGTTAGAACGGCGACAAAATTGAATTTCTAGAGAGACGCGATGCTTCGTGTCGGATTGAACCGTCTTTTTTTGTTCTTCTACAAAAGTGTACACAGATCACTGTCCATCTCAGACCGCTACAAGAGTCATGGTTCAATGTACTTCTTCACTAGTATATTTCAAAACATATATATATACATATAAAATCGGTTCATAACGTTATCCTACGTCTTCCGATCCCTAGTCTCCATCGGTCTCGATTAACCAAGATTCTTCTTCCATTCCCTGTCTCTCATTGCCGGCTTGATGCCTTCCCTTTAACTCAACCTAGGTCTTCCTCTTCGCCTACGACCGTATGGTGTCCATCTCAAAATTTGCTTGGGAAGTCGATTATCCGGCATTCTTTGCACATGCCCAAACCATCTTAGTTGTTTTGTTTTTATGTCGTCGACAATAGAGTACTGTACCCCCATTGTCTCCCGGATTCTGAAGTTTCTTACTTTTTCCAGTTTTGACCTCCCTGCCGCTCTTCGCCAATAATCCATTTCAGTAGCTTCCAACAACTTCTCTGTTCTTTGTATTAATGGCCATATTTCACACCCGTATGACGTAATTGGTTTCAAGATTGTATTGTATATACGATGTTTAATTTGTTTTGATATTTGTTGGTCCCACAATATGTTGTTCAGCAATGCTATTGATTTTCTTCTTAGATTATTTCTTTCTCTTATCGCTTTATCTAGACTACCATCTTGTGTAACTGTTGTTCCTAGATATTTATAGCTACTGCGATTTATTATTTCTTGTTCGTCTTCCAAAATCAAATTCTTCTGTTCCCCACCGATGCACATATACTCCGTTTTCTTTGTGTCTACTTCAAGGCCCCAAAGCCTACATTCCTCTATAAATTTTCGTGTCATGTATTCCATGTCGTGGTAGTTTAAAACATATTTTTAAACAATTATTTGAAGGCAGTTGTCAGTTTTAATTCGACCATTTGGCATTTGTGTGTCTGTCTGTCTATCTGCCTGTGTATAAATATTATCCAACATATGAGTATTAATATTTATCCACAGGATAAATATGATAAATATTAATCCAACATATAAATATTAATACATATGAGTATTAAGGTTAAAGTATCAGTCAGTAATAAAAAATATTTCTATTGTATGAAATAAAACTTAGACTTAGTCTTTATTTTCTACAAAAGTTGAAATGTAGTAGGTATCAATAAATTGATCATAATTAGTAGCACTGTAATCACTTTATTTCATAAGAATTGTGTTAAATATACTAAATCAAAGGAAAATATCTTTATTAATAAGTAACTACACATGCACTTCATCAAGATAGTGTCACATTACAAACAGCCAGAAAAAGTTTTGACTACTCAAATCCTTCTACAAGGCACACAAATGCTCATTGTTACTATTTTTTTTATTTTCTAAAAATCATCACCTCCCCCTATTCTCCTATTAAACTTGTTCAACAATCTCCATAAATTCCATGTAGACTAGTAGACTACTGACTGAAATATACAGAGAAAAAATAGTTTATAGAAATACACAAAAATTAATTTGTTAGGGGATATAAACTATACAGTATAGTGGCATTCAGTAACAAACTTTAAACTTTATATTGGATTAATATTTATCATATTTATCCTGTGTATAAATGAATTTATCCAACCAGAAAATTGTTTAGTTCTTCATTTTATTTATTATTAATTTTAATATTTATTTATGAGCCTTATCTGACAAACGTAACTGGCTTATAAATAGGCCTACTTT
Source organism: Magicicada septendecula (assembly GCA_034769895.1). Lineage (NCBI taxonomy): Eukaryota > Metazoa > Arthropoda > Insecta > Hemiptera > Cicadidae > Magicicada > Magicicada septendecula. The sequence goes on from CM068370.1 coordinate 492,852,717, forward strand.
AAGTGACAATAGAATTCTGGTTAAATATTTATAGCTCTGGAAAGGCGTTGATTGACCCCCGATCACCGCATACGAGAACATGGATAGAGGATATCGAGAAAAAATGCAACACGGTAAACTGTAAGACAGAATATCGCTGGAAAGCAGAACTCGAGAAAAGGCAGTCACTGTGTTTACAGGCCTACTCACTACTCGCTTACGGTTGGCTGGATGTTTTTAACAATCTTCTGAGGTTTGTTAAACTTGGCGTAATTGGCTTCGATTGCATCCTCGATGTACGCAAGGCGTGGAACGGACATGTTTTACGGTAACGTAACCAGAAAAAAAACTTAATGAATTATAAATTTCAGTTGGATTCGGTCTACAGCCTCTCAGTTTTAAGTCAAAGCCTTGTTTACTGCACGAATGTACGAGGGTAAGTCAAAAAGTAAAGGTAAATTTTTAAAAAGGAACTTTTCATTGTGAAAACAAGATGACAAGTAACATCATTTCTATACATAATCTCCCTCAACTTCTATGCACTTGGTCCACCTCTTGACAAGCTTCGTAATTCCGTCCTGGAAGAAGATTTGTGGCATCGTGCACAGCCACTCGCGCACCGCCTCCACAACCTCGTCATCCGACGAAAACTTGGATTCACGCAGGTGCTCCTTCATCGGACCAAAAAGGTGAAAATCACTTGGAGCAAGGTCAGGACTGTACGGCGGATGCTCCAGCAGCTCAAAACCAAGATCTTGAATGAACTAGATCGTTTTCCCCGCAGTATGAGTACGGGCATTGTCCTGAAGCAAAAGCACACCTTTTGAAAGTTTTCCTCGCATCTTTGTTTTGATTTTGGGTTTCAGATCTCGCAGTAGCTCACAGTAGCTGCCACTATTCACTGTTTGACCTTTAGGAGTGTAATGAATTAGAAGTGTACCTTTAATATCCCAAAACACTGTCATCATCAACTTTCCTGCAGAAACTTGTGTTTTGAACTTTTTTGCTGTAGGCGAGGATGGATGTTTCCACACCATACTCTGCCGCTTACTCTATGGTTCGAAGTGATGGACCCACGTCTCATCAACGGTTACTATGCGACTGAGAAACTCTTCTCCTTCCTCTTCTAAACGCCTTAAATGTGATTTCGAAATTACCAAACGTTTCGGTTTGTGCTGGTCTGACAGTTGATGTGGTACCCAACGAGCACACACTTTGCGACAATTTAGTGATTCGTGGATGATTGCAACTGCTGAACCGTGGCTAATGTTCAACACATGCGCAATATCATCAATTTTGACACGACGATCATCATGAATCATTCGCTCAACTGTCTCGATGTTCTTGTACGTCTTCGAAGTGGATCGCCTACCTGAACGCTCTTCATCGCAGATAGATACACGACCATTTTTAAAGCGATTTATCAACTCATAAATTTTGCGTTCACTAAGACAGCTCTCACCATACTGCTGCTGCATTCTGCGAATAATCTCCGCAGGTTTAGTCCCTTCAGAGTGCAGAAAACGTACCACTCCTCTCATTTCTTCCTTGGTGCACACGGACAACGGGGCACTCATAATAAAATGCCCTGAAATCACTACGAATGGAGCTGAGCACTGAAACAACACAGCTAAAGGACAAAAAAACTTGAGGTTATGATATGTCATTGTTCAGTCAGTGCTGCCATCCATTGCAGCAGGGAAAATAAAATTTACCTTTACTTTTTGACTTACCCTGTAGATACGTCAACCGTAGTATTCCTCCTAATTAAATGTACGAGGATTGTTCAATAGAAACACGTTCGATCTGCGCAGCCGTGACTTCGTCGCGATGGCAACGGAATTCATTTGTTTATATTGTCTGTTTAAGCACTAGTGACGCGTCTGTCAAAAATATTTGCAGTTTTCTCTTTTCTAAGCGTTGTGACTGGGTTGAAAAATGGGGTTTATGACAGAAACTCCGTCCAAAGATAATCTACGTGCCGTTATTAGTTTTTGGCCGCTGAGGGGCGTCATCCAGTGGAAATTTATATGAGAATGACAGCTGTGTATGGTGACTATAGTTATTCTCATACGGCAGTGGTTGAATGGTGTAATAAGTTTCGACAAGGAAGAGAATCCACTAAAGATTTGGCCCGTCCCGGACCTACACGTGTTGCAGCGTCAGATGAAAATGTGAGACAGCTGGAAACTGCTTTACGCGCAAGTAGGCACATTAAAGTTAGAAAACTTCCTCAAATGTTGAGTATCAGCGTGGGAACTGTTCATTCCATCATTCAAAGTCTTGGATATCACAAAGATGCTGCTCAGTTGATTCCACGACTGCTTACTGATAAGCAGAAAAATTTGCGTTCGGCCTTATCATTACAGCATTTGATGAGCTATCAACAACAAGGTGCCTTTCTACACCAAACTGTTGCCGGTGATGAGTCTTGGTGTTATCACTACGAACCAGAATCCAAACGTCAGAGTATGCAGTTGAAGCATGCACAATCTCCGAAGGCGAAAAAATGTCGGTCCCAACCTTCGGCAGGAAAAGTAATGGTGACCGTATTTTTTGATTATCAGGGTGTGCTGCTCTTAGATTTTAAAGAATCTTGTGTCAACATCAACTCTGAGCGATATGCAGACAGCGTAAAACGCATACGGGTCAGGATAAAGAATAAAAGTCCCGGAAAGCTCACAAATGGTGTCATTCTTCTGCATGATAATGCTCGATCCCACGTAGCCCAGACGATTTAAAGATCTGCTTGGTCGTATGAAGTGGGAAGTCTTACAACATCCACCTTACAGTCCCGACTTGTCCCCGTGCGATTATCATGTTTTTGGCCCATTAAAGACGTCACTAAAAGGACGGCGGTTCAAATCGGACGCTGAGGTAGAGTTTGCTGTTAGCGAACGGTTCCGCAAACAGCCGCAAGAATTTTACCAGCAGGGAATCTACAGATTAGTGCAACAATCGGACTCATGCCTTAATGTTAATGGAGACTTCTTTTAAAATCGTTGAATAAAAAATGCTTTACAGCCTCTAAACGTGTTTCTATTGAACAATCCTCGTACCATATACATTTGCTATGAAAACGAGAAATATGTTCTAAGTGATTTTATAAATAAATATATTTTCTACCGTTACATTTTTTCTGTCTTCCTCTTTCTTTTTATTTATCGTCACGTCTTCTCACGTGCGCGTTCGAGAACGTACCGTGGCGTATACGGACATTGGGTTTGGTGGGTCCGGGGTCGGATCGCCTGCATACAAAAAGGAAAACAAGTCCGAGCGACAATTAAATGAGTGAAGCGAGTTCTCACTTTTTACTCGATCGCTTCACATTTGTCTGTCTGTCTAGTGGTGTGTCCGCTTGGGGCGTGTCTCAACGATAACTTTTGCACGCATAAACCAATTTTCATGAATCATAGCATGCGTGATCACGCTTTTACCTTGTTTTTTAGATTAATCTCCGCAAAAAAGTAGGGGAGCGGGAGGCAAAACTGTAAGGGGCCACAATTGCGAAAAAATCGCACAAGCCCATGTTATGGTAGAAACTTAAAGGGAATCTTAATCACATTTAGAATATAGTTTTCACTTTATAAAGTTTCAAAATTTGTGGACGTCAGGGCCAAAGTGGATGAAATTTTGTTAAATCAGTAACACCAACGTGTGATATAAAATTATAGAAAGGGTTTAACTAACGTCTGAATTTACTGTTAAGTTTTCGAAATTGCAGAGTTATGTTTCAACGCATTATTTCTCCGGCCCCGTAAAAATTTGTTTAAATTGTGAATCCAGCGGACCAGTGGGGCTGTGCGGGATGAAGTGCATGCCCGTTGCCCGCTCGTATACTGCGTCCCGAGCTTCAAATATACCTCCTGCCGCAGGGACAATAGATAGGCTGGATTTAGAGTGTGGGCTGATACCCGCTGTGTGAATCCAGCAGGGTGTAAGACTAAACTCAATTGTAACCCACATCCGAATGTTTCGAGTTGTAGGCCGGCCGCACACTAGAGCGACATTAGGTTTCGCGACAAACCCGTTTTGGCGCATTGTGTCGCAAAGCGTCGCAGATGACTCTACTGCCATTAGGATCTATAAAGCGCCACATACTGGCTGCGACATTGTCTACAGGCGTCGCGAGGCCCCTTGCGACCAAAGACGAAGTTCCTTCAATTTATGTCTCAAAAAAAAAAAAAAAAATATGGCTTGCGACGTTTGGAACTGCTCATGCGCTGGATTCTAACCACACAAGCCGAGGAGTTTATCTTACACTTACGTGGAAAGTGCGTGCATTGTGTTTCGTTCTGATTCTCGCACAATGTTGTGTATTTAATATTAATATTATTAATTGTTATTGAGAATAAAATGGAAACAAGTGTAGGAGTAGTTGAAACTGAAATAGATGCAAAATAATGCCTGTCACGAACCCACGAACAAAACACTTATCTTCTGATCGCGGGAGCTATTACAGCAGTTTTGATAATTCACCGTTTTTAAAATTAAGAGAAAAAAAATCTTCAACAGAAGCATCTTATATTTGTATTGAGAAAGAGCAGCCGCAGAGTAAAACCTGTCTCAATCATTAACAGGGTAGCTCTTTGTAAATCCAAGAGAATGTAACGTGACATTATCGGCTAACCGCAACGATATAAAGTAGTATTTCTCTCACATCTGGTTCAGACAGCATCATCGCGGCTGCAATTACATTAAGAATACAGAGCTTTTAGCGAAGACGAGTCTCGTAACTGTAACTTCAGACTATTACATCGGTATCGACTGTTACAGACGGAATATGGAATCGGTAATTTAGCGGCGGAGGATTGTTATTGAAAAAGAAATAAAGTCGATCAATGTTTACATTACGCGAACAGACAGCAACGCCATCTGCAGACACAATCGTGAACAATGAATGAACAATAATCCCAATTTACCGCTACTGTGTGTTCCGTTACTTATCTAATTTCACAAATCTGTCGCTAACATTTGTGACGTGAATTAACGCTGTTCTTTGATGAACGCTAATTACATTTTGGCGTAATTACGTTATGCAAACTATTGTGCTATCGGCAAATTATTTTACGCCTACCAGTCAGGCCCCGATTTCATCATCGCAGACTTAAATTAAAGTTTTTGAAACTAAATTTTTTTACATTATTTTAAAAAGAATAAATTAAATGTTAGTGTAGAATTATACGTTAATTTTACTGTATTATCAGAAATAATGAGTCGAAAATGCACTGTCACTAAGGAAAAATCGCATTCATCGAATTTACTCTGTTCTTCAGAATAGGCTAGCTAGTTAGTGTTATGATATATAGTCTAACCACATCCGTTAGTACATCTTAGGGGTTAAATGTTGCCGGTAACCTAATCTTTTTATATAACGTACATCGTAGGCTTACACAACCGGAGTAAATATTGTTAAAATTCATTCCCGGGCTGTTTGGCCGTGGTCCATTGTTTTCACCAAAAACAGACGTTTCGGCAGCGCCATCGACTGCTATCATCAGCGTAAAATTCGAAGTTTCAGCCTTAACCACAGTACTGTGGCACTTACGTCTACCACCTTACGTTAGCGAAACTTCGAATTTTACACTGATGATGGCAGTCGATGGCACTGCCGAAACTCTGTGTTTTTTGTGAAAACAATGGACCACGGCCAAACAGCTCGGGAATAAATTTTAACAATAATGTTTTTATATATTCGCTTATCATATTGCTACGCTGAGGTATTAGATAATATCGCGTCGCTGAGTAACTACGTGACGCCTCGCACGTTGCTCGGCAGAATCACGTAACGCTCTGGATTGTTCGAGATGCCCCCTCCAGACGTTACTCGACAATTCTTTCGCATCCAGGCCTGCTGAGTCACTACAACACTAGGCAAAGTAGTATAAATACTGGACAATGCGAAGCGACCAAGTTCACTTGGTAAGGTCCGGAGTGTTTGTTATGGTGACTTGCGGATTAGAGGAAAGTGATTCTTGTGTTAATAAGTGCTACACTATAATAAGGTGACATTTATTGTTGTGTGTTGGACAAATTTAACTTGAAATATTTTATAAGACAGCTTTTGTTTCTAACTGCAGTTTGTGTCTAATTAAAGTTTGTGCGGATGTAATACTAAGGCATGAAACGGTTCGCGCAGACCGTAGTGGCGTCATGGAAGGCAGTGCAGGAAGTGGGGTGTAACACGACCAACCGTGACGCACCAACCATGAAGATATTCAGAATACAAAGTAATTGCTCCGAAAACAGCGCGTCTACGTAACGCATGCGCAATGAGATCTTTTGACACAGCGTCTGACATGGATTTTAGCAATGGACCACGGCCAAAAAGCCCGGGAATTCAATTTAACAACATTGACTCAGCCCGTGCAAGCCTACGAAATATTAGTTTTACTTGGATAGAGAAAGCAACGTCCAACGATATGCGGAACTGTCTGAACACTAAAGTGTAAGGTTAGGAAGGGACACAAAGCCAGCATTTTGTAAGGCTAAATCTAACCCATTGTGTAGGTGTGGAAGTTGGCCATTGACGAAGACGAATTGTCTGTTAAAGAATATATACTCTTTCCGTTCTTAGTTCAATCCTGATGTAAACAAACCCACTGGCAAATCTGAAACGCTATTGGTCAGGGGCGTGGACACTGTTCACACAGTAATGTATTACGCGCACATGCCTGTATAGTCATGTGAGAGTTAACTTCCCGCTTACATCGGGGCACGTCGTTTTAAGACTTCCTCCTTATCACACTGTAGGCTATTCTGAATCGTATTGAATTAATGTGGAGCCAGTTGAAAGGATATGTTGCCCGCCACAACACAACGTTAGCTGCTCGTTATAAAACAATTTATTGAGAAGGAGGTAAATAAAACAACAGTGGACAAGTGGAGTCATTGTATGCAGCATATAATGAATGAAGATGATAGTTACGGCAACTGACCCACATTACCGATGTCGTTGTGGACAATGAACAATCTTATCAATAATAACGCTGACTCAAGTGACGATACAAGTTAAGACACAGATATGAAACGTATTGAATTACTCTCTGACAGCAACTGATAGTATTCAGTACACTGGTAATTATCACAGCTTCTTTTTTCGTTTTAAGTAAACTTTACTTTTTTTGTTTGTTGCGATATTTAAACGGTTGATAAAAAAAAAAGCATTAACTGGTGTTATAAAATATTTCACTGTCGGTCCGACACTATCATACAAATTTTACTTTGGTCAAGACAAATTATTACAATTTACATGTGATTATACAGTGTCAATATTATATGTACCCTGTCTGTACTCCTTCTGTCAGAGTGACACGCCTCTAATTCAAGTCGTAAATAGCGTTTCAGATGTGCCACGCCTGTTTGTTTACATCAGGATTAAGCAAAGAACGGAAACAGTATAGTCTGTTGGGCAGACCGGTGACTGTGGAAGATGTGTAAGTCCAGTGTAACAACCAAAAATTTAAAAATTTTAGTGTGACTGAAAAGACGTTACATTCAGCATGACACACCTACTCAGCCCACGAGCAATAAATAAAGAAATGTGTGTAGAAGTGTCAAGTGAACGTTTACTTCAGACAATGCAAGTACGTTTCACATAGTTGTACAACGGGCACAGGGTTGGCCGTGACAGACTCGACTAAAACACGAGATTTACAGCCTGCAAATGTCAGATAATGGAAACTGTGTCAAGTACCAATTTAGAGGAGAAACTGTGACGGACACACTGCCGGGTTGATTTGTAGAGTACCAGTAAAGAATAAAAAGAGTGTAAGTCACACAATAGTATATACCCTATACGAGGACGGACATCGATACCTAAAAATAATAGAATCGAACTTGTAAACAGCAGGGGAACGACTTTCTGGCGACAACGGATATTTACGACAGTCAGTAGGTGTGCCGTTTTGGAAACGACGTCACGCTGCGCCAGGATAGCGTTCAGGAAAAAAGGGTCAAACACAGCGAACAATAACAAGAGACGACACATTGTTTTCGTGAGAACTGCAGCGAGACCCGGAGTACGCTTAGACAATAGCATGATAGACGAGCATGAAATTTCTCCTGTTCTAGGAAAAGAGTACGGAGGCTTTCGACGCGAACCCGTGGGGAGACAGGATATCCAATCACAACCCAGCATCTACCCAGAGACCTGGTGGAGAGGACCGTCGCCAGCATAGCAACGGGAACGTCGAATGGGAAGTGAAGAACGACACTCTGGCTTAAGGGTAGGAGATCTTCCATCCTATCATGTTCAACTTGAGGCGTGTTTTCCAGTACGGTGCATTGTGGTACACGATGTTTGATAAAAACTGCTTGCAGAGCACGCGGGAGGACAGTCTCTCATAAATTTTCAACCATATACTTAGGACAGTCTTTCATAAATTTTTACTCATATACTTTGAGCAGTCAGTCGGTCAGTAGAACAGTCTTTATAATTTCAACAGTCGGTCGTCAAAGTTCGATTAACATACGGACGGCAGTGGGACTTTGAAATTTTGCCACGCGTCATATAACTAAGAGACTTAGACATTTCGATATTGGCGCGTATCCGGTAATAGTGTACTTTCAGTGTCTAAAAACATGCGACATACGCCTTACTTGATACTGGTTGTATTGTTAACGGGTTATCGGAAACTTGGTTTAATAACCATAAGAAGAGTATCGAACCATATGAGACACTACCCGTAACGAATACATTTATAATAAGTGCTGTAGGAAGTAAATCCAAATTAGTTAAGAGACAAATATTGTGTGACATTGAGATTGATAGTATCCGATATGAATGTGTGTTTTTGGTAATACCAGAATTAGTGAAACCATGTATACTAGGAATTAGTTTTTTACAAGAAGTTGGGTGTCGCATCGACATCGGAAACAAAGTAGTTAGTTTAAAAAACGATACTGTTGATGAGGAGCACATTATACCAATCATGAATATTGACGTGATAAACAGTGAAGAAGAAGAGGAAGTACTGCGATGCATCGATGAGAAGATTGGGAGCATAGACTGCGTGGATGAAGGAATACTGGAACGCCTGAAGGAGATTTTGGTAAGGAACCGGAATGTTTTTAGGGAGTGCCCGGGAAGAATAGAGGGTTACACGCACGAGTTTCACGTCACGGACAGGACACCTTACTTTCAACGAGGGTGGCCTGTGCCGCTTGCCTACAGAGACAAGGTGAACGAGGAGATTAACCGGATGTTACGATATGGTGTAATCGAACGTTGCGCCAGCCCGTACGTCAACCCAATCGTGACAGTTATCAAGAAGGATGGGAGGGTTCGCCTATGCCTTGATGCAAGAAAAGTGAACAGCGTGACCGTGCCCGATTACGAAGGAGTGTCCCCGGTAAATGAGATATTGGCTAGATGTGGTGATATGCAGTACTTGTCGACAGTCGATTTATCCAGTAGCTTCTGGCAAGTCCCATTAAAACGAGAGTGTAGGGATTTCACTGCGTTTATGCATGAAGGGAAGTGCTACCGATTCACAGTGACGCCATTTGGACTCAGCACCAGCTCTGCAGCGTTGACACGTGGATTGGATGCGGCCCTCGAGGAGGAGGTCAAGAAGAACACGATCATCTACGTGGACGACTGCTTGTGTTACTCTAATAATATACAAACACATTTAAATCATTTAGAAGCGTTGCTAAACAACCTCAATAAAGCAAATATAACTGTCAACCTCACCAAGTCACAATTCTTCAGACGAGAAATCTCCTTCCTTGGTTATCGCCTTACAACAAAAGGGATACAAGCAAACGATGACAAGGTAAAGGCGATTATGGATTTCCCAGCACCGAAGAATACAAAACAACTCAAAGGTTTTCTTGGTCTTACCAAATTTTATAACAGATTCTCGAGTAAATACGCAGAAACAACGCAACCTTTACATGAACTGCTGAAAGGTGGACGAAAGTTTTCATGGACAAGGGAAGTGGACGAGTGTTTCCAGAGAGTCAAGAATTTATTTATCGACACAGTAACTCTACGGTTCCCACGGCCGAACCAAAGATACTATATTCAGTGTGACGCTAGTAATTTTGCGTATGGTGGCCAGCTTTACCAGATTGATGAAGATGGAGAAATCGGCGTCATCGCTTTTACAAGCAAGACATTTAAGGAAGCAGAACGCAATTACTTCACGACGGAGAAAGAGCTCCTGAGTATCGTTAGATGTCTGGATAAGTTTCGTATGTACATACTTGGCCAACCACTCACGATAATCACCGACAATAAAGCATTAACATTTATGCACAAGTGTCACTTGAACAATTCCAGAATTACAAGATGGATTCTCGCCATACAGGAGTACAATTTCGACATTATCCACTGCAAAGGAAAGGATAACGTCGTTGCGGACATACTGAGTAGATACCCGGCTGACACGGAACAACACGAGACAAACGAGGAGACGCACGAATATTTGATTAATCACCTAGTTATTAAAATGAGTCAACAATTAGGCAAAATAATTAGAGGTATCGGCAAATACCAAAATGAAGATGCCAAACTCGGAACGCTCATAGATAAGATTAAGAATAACGTTATAGATAGTAAATTAAGTAAATTTTATAAAATTGTTAATGATAAGTTGTACCGACGACGACGTGGCGAATGGAAACTATACATTCCTGACAGCGTGTCGAAGGATCTAATTGCAGAGATACACCAAATGTACGGACACCTAGGCCCGAAAAGGTGTATAAAAATGTTACAAGAGCACTTCACGATCGACAGCTTGATCAAGAAAGTGAAGGTATACACCCAAACTTGTGACTCTTGCCAACGGTACAAGGATACGAACAACAGGATGCTCTTTGGCGGGACAAAAGCCATGATACCATCAGCCAAAGGTGACATAGTAAGTGTTGATTACTATGGACCCTTACCAACAGGTATAGGAGGTGTCAAATACTTACTTGTCATGGTGGACAACTTCACAAAGTTTGTCGAACTATTTACACTAAGAAGAGCGACAACCACCACGACACTACGACGGATCAACGATTACTGTACGAAGTATGGACGACCGAGAGTCATTTTAACCGACAACGGCACGCAATTTACCGCCGAAAGATGGGTTAAAGGTCTCGAGGAGCTGGGAATACAACCAAGATATACCGCGATAAGGAATCCTCGAGCGAACTTAGCGGAAAGGATTAACCGCCAATTGGGAAATCTATTCAGGATCCTGGTACACGACCAGCATAGCAAGTGGTCAAGATACGTCGGAGTAATTGAAACATGTATCAATGAAACGTACCACGAAACAATAGAAATAACACCCCACGAGGCACACTTAGGAAAGAAGCCGACCCGCGCATGGGAGAAGTGGCTGGACAAAGATGTCATCAACAATGAACACAATCCCAATATTAATGTGTTTGTAAAGATAAAAGACAAAAGAGAGAAATATGCTAAACGTATCAATGATGGTAAGAATATTACGAAATTTGCTACCGGCGATAAGGTGCTGTTGAGGAGCTACCATCAATCCGACGCCGCAATGAAAAGGATTGACAAGTTTTTCGAGTTATACACCGGACCATACAAGGTTAGTCGCGTCCTTGGTAACGCAACATACGAGCTCGCTGAGTGCGATAGCAATGGAAAACTGAGGGGTATTTTCAACGTACGATTGCTGAAGAGATACTTTGAGACGAAATCACAAGTCTCAAAGGAAAACGAAAGTGCATCGACAATCAGTTAGACTAGTGGATTCGGAGGCGGATCAACACATAAGGTGAATGTCCCGCGAAAACCGGTCCAACTAGCTAATCGGTATGATGTATATCTTATTAGTGTATAATGTAAAGATTTTGTACAAGGAGTTCTTAAGTCACAATGTGGCAACCTAACGACATTAATTACATGTGTATAGCCAGTGTTAGTGGAAATTTAAATAGAAAAGACAATTATGATGTGAAAAGTTCAATTGAATGTGCAGCAATAAATTGCGAAAAGACGTTATAACGAGTTTTATAGACACCCGATGATATTAGATTAATTAATCAAATCTGAGTGATATAAAACAAAGTTAGTTATGATCATAATGATCTCAAGTGAATTGTTAATTGTTCCTGAATAATGTATATAAGTTTCTAATCAATATAATTAGTATAGATGATAGTAACACATATTGTGAGTGATACTCAATAATAATTAGTGAATGTATCAATGTGTGTTTACAGGTCGTAAATTGTATTTTAAATGGTCAAGATAGACTAAGAACATTAGATATCATAATGATATTTAAACGATACATGAATAATTGTAATTCATGTCGAAAATCATTATTTCATGTGTTAGATTATAAGCGGACGGCACAGCCATCCACAGCTATTATTATTGTACATAATCCCATATCTAATTAGATATGCAAATATGTAAAAAATGCGTTCATCTTTCCTCAGATGCACGGCAATAAATTCCCAGAGGTAGTTTACGACCAAATATAGGGAATATATATCCATATACCCCAAGCAGAGGAAAGTAGGTCATTGACCGCGACTTTATCAGAGGGGACTCCAACAACAAACTCAGAGCGCAGAAATCGGATTAGAGTGTCTTCCGCTAATCCAACATCAAATCCGATTTGGGGACCTATGTAACAACCAAAAATTTAAAAATTTTAGTGTGACTGAAAAGACGTTACATTCAGCATGACACACCTACTCAGCCCACGAGCAATAAATAAAGAAATGTGTGTAGAAGTGTCAAGTGAACGTTTACTTCAGACAATGCAAGTACGTTTCACATAGTTGTACAATGGGCACAGGGTTGGCCGTGACAGACTCGACTAAAACACGAGATTTACAGCCTGCAAATGTCAGATAATGGAAACTGTGTCAAGTACCAATTTAGAGGAGAAACTGTGACGGACACACTGCCGGGTTGATTTGTAGAGTACCAGTAAAGAATAAAAAGAGTGTAAGTCACACAATAGTATATACCCTATACGAGGACGGACATCGATACCTAAAAATAATAGAATCGAACTTGTAAACAGCAGGGGAACGACTTTCTGGCGACAACGGATATTTACGACAGCCAGTAGGTGTGCCGTTTTGGAAACGACGTCACGCTGCGCCAGGATAGCGTTCAGGAAAAAAGGGTCAAACACTGCGAACAATAACAAGAGACGACACATTGTTTTCGTGAGAACTGCAGCGAGACCCGGAGTACGCTTAGACAATAGCATGATAGACGAGCATGAAATTTCTCCTGTTCTAGGAAAAGAGTACGGAGGCTTTCGACGCGAACCCGTGGGGAGACAGGATATCCAATCACAACCCAGCATCTACCCAGAGACCTGGTGGAGAGGACCGTCGCCAGCATAGCAACGGGAACGTCGAATGGGAAGTGAAGAACGACACTCTGGCTTAAGGGTAGGAGATCTTCCATCCTATCATGTTCAACTTGAGGCGTGTTTTCCAGTACGGTGCATTGTGGTACACGATGTTTGATAAAAACTGCTTGCAGAGCACGCGGGAGGACAGTCTCTCATAAATTTTCAACCATATACTTAGGACAGTCTTTCATAAATTTTTACTCATATACTTTGAGCAGTCAGTCGGTCAGTAGAACAGTCTTTATAATTTCAACAGTCGGTCGTCAAAGTTCGATTAACATACGGACGGCAGTGGGACTTTGAAATTTTGCCACGCGTCATATAACTAAGAGACTTGGACATTTCGATATTGGCGCGTATCCGGTAATAGTGTACTTTCAGTGTCTAAAAACATGCGACATACGCCAGTGCTTAACAATTATAGAATTATTTATTATACTCTAATTCAGAATTGAACTAACCAGTCACACTTACATCAATAATCGACGCGTAGAACTTTCGTTGATGTAATACCGGACGGCGAAATAATAACATTATACAGTGTTGCGGTGCGATTCAATATCATGTGGAACAATTACACCGCGGCATCAAAACACTAACAGTAATGAACATATCAAACGTTGAACAATACACAGACATATATATATATACACCATAGTTAACGATGAACTTTAATACGAACACACAGCGCGAGTGAATCTGTTTCGCGTGTGTTAAGTGTCAGTCACAGCACAGCTTCCCACACATGATCCAGCAGAGAGGAGTTACGCCGATGGAAATTTCGGATAATTCATCTAACAAGTAATCTTTATGCTATTCTTATTATAAGGAACTCTACTGTCCTGTCTCTTTTTCAAGAAACACCCCTTGAGCATTTAAATTAAACATGATAAACATAATTTAACGCCATCCATCTGAGGCATACGATGAACGCATTAGTATAGGATTTATTGTTTGAATATTTGTGTTTCTATATATCGATTGCATTATATATGTATGTGTATGTTTTTCAGCAAACAACGTATTGGATTTACCTTGTAATTTGATGTATAAACATGTGTTCTTTTATGTTCTTTTCATGAGTTTATGAATGTATGTATTTACAGGGAATCATCCATATTATATATATATTGAATTTAATGAATGATATAATGTTAATAAATAAGTGTTTATTTTATCAATATGCGTTCATCATTGTCAAATTACCTCAGAACGAGAAAGTAATGACATTTGAGTGATTTATGGTAGTTTATTTTATTTTCTTTATTAATGCAACAACTAGAGTCTCCATGCAATAGTTATGCTAACGTAAAGTAATTAACGTGTTATTTATTGATTACACGAGCTCATTATGCAAATTAATATATTCAATAATTACTTAATCACAGATTAATTAATCCATTATTGCTAGCATAATTACTTAATGACTGCCCAACACGTGGCAAGTGTAGTATTTGGCTCTCAAAGAACGTAAGGATCGGCAATCACAGATTAGTTAATTCGGTAGCGTAATAGCATAACACCCCACAGTGTTGTACCAGAGTATCATCAATGACTTAGTGATGTGTCGAATGGTATGGAGACAACTCGTTGAGAGAATACCCATGTGATGAATCCGAAAAGCACAGTTAGAGTATCAGCCTATACGGAAAAGAAATATCGGAGAAGGTGGACTGATAGGCTCTGAAGTCAGAACAGGTAAATTGCCTAATCCGAGTCAGTGTAGAAGAAGAATTACTTAAATCTTATTGAAAACTTAAGGTGCCATGATTTTAAATACTCATTTTGTTTTATCTGTCTCCAAGTCACGTTTATTAACTAATTAGAATTAATATTAGGCATTACCTGTATTAACTTCCGTCTTGTGACTTATCCGTTTTAATTTCTAAAACGACGCGTTTCGAGGATAAATCCTCATCTTCAGGTTTTTAATATTATAAAAACATCAAATTCGCCCAGTAGGGGGAAAATGCCGATTCAAACTCAGCCCCCAGGGCATATCTGGACCACAGCATCCGCGATCTGGACCGCAGCATCCGCGACTTTTTCGCTGATCTGTGTCCTGGACCCGCAGCATCCCCGATGGACCACACATCCGTGAATAAATTTTTTTTATTTTTTTAAATTGATTTTTTTTATTTTTTTTATTAAATTGATTTGGTGGGATGAGGTTCAATGGACCACCAGCATCCGTGAATATACTTTTTTATTTTTTTAAGAAAGCTGATTTGCATATCAGTGGGTGGTGTTGGGTGGGAGGTTGTTTTTTTTTTATTTCATATCAGTGGGTGGGGGTGGTTCCAACTCGAAGCATTATAGTGTATACTAAAATATATGATCAGGTGTACCAACCTTTGCATGAGTTCAAATTTGTTGTGTGTTATAATGTATATTAAATCTATATGATCAGGTGTACCAACCTCTGTAGTATTATTATAGTGTATAGATATTTTATATGAGCAGGGTTGTCAACATTTTCTGCGGTGGGGGGAGGGAAATTCAAATATGTGTTATATAGTGTATATATTAAAATATATGATCAGGGTTACCAATCTTAAATTATTGTGTGCGTGTATAGAGCAGATCTGCCAACATTTCTTTCTCTTCTGTGGTGGGAAATTCAAACTATATATGATCATAATTGTTACTCTCTCTCACACGGTGTGTATGTCTCTCTCTCTCTCTCTCGTTGTCAAACGTTATACTCACCGGCATTATAGTGTATATTAAAATATATGATTAGGTGTACCAACCTTTACATGAGTTCAAATTTGTCGTGTGTTATAATGTATATTAAATCTATATGATCAGATGTACCAACCTCTGTATTATTCGTCCTCTCTCTCTCTCGTTGTCAAACGTTATGCTCAAACTGTTCTCCTCTCTCTGTGGTCAGTACCGCACGCATGTATATGAAATTAGAAAGTTTATTCGACAAATATTAACGCTCACTCTCACTTGTTTCAACTGTATCAACAAATAGTAACGTCCTCTCACTCTCTCTCTCTCTCTCTCTCTCACTCTCTCTCTCTCTCTCTCTCTCTCTCTCTCACTTTCACACGTTTCAACTATGCAAGGTTCCATACCCTTTCTCCTGTCTCCCTCTCGTACATTGAGTAGTCGGTGTGATGAATAAATAATTTTAGCACTATCTCTCTTTCGTTGTCAAAACGTCGTCTTCATTTTCAATGTATTAAATAATTAATAGTTTTATAATGCAGTCAGTGTGATTGATCCTTGTTAGAAATATATATATTTGGCGTCAATGAACTACTTACCTGTTATGTTGTTACAGATGACAAATCCATACGTTAACGGCTTAGCAATCTGGTACAATACTTCTGTTTTAAGGTTGCAGTTTACACACACACATAGGTTCAGTAGTGTATAGCGAAATAAATTAAAATTATACACACACATGAAAACGGCGGCTGAAATTCATACAAATCTTCTGATGTAACAGTTCACAAAATAAATTAATTGTACACATGTTCAGAGGTGTAGAGTGAAATAAAATAAAGTCATAATTTGTTAATGATTAAATATATTTTAACATTCACAATATAAAATTCACAATTAAATAAATACATTAGAAATTGATATTTTTCGAAAGTTTATATATAATTGTGTGTCGTACTTGTAGAAGAAGCAACCTGCAACATAACAATACAACAACAACATTAAAATCATGTTAAATATCACACACACACACACACACACACACACACACACACACACACACACACACATACGCACACGCATACGTAACGTAATCACACACATACATACATACAACGTACACACGTTTGGGTTACACCACACGCGCACGCACACACACATATGCACACGCACACACATACGCATACGCAACGTAATCACACCCATACATACAACGTACACACGTTTGGGTTACACCACACGTGCACGCACACACACACACACACACAGACGTACACGCACACATACGCAACACGTGCACACACACACGCACACGCACACGCACACACATACAGACAACGTGCATACGTTTGGCTTGAATCATGTACATGTAGGTCCAATAAAACAGATAACAGATAACAGATTTAAATATGCTATAGTCATTGTATGTATGTATATATCACTGAATAATAATAATATAATCGTTCTAGTGTTATCGTTTGCTGCAACAGGTAACGCAGTTTACAAATAATTACATATAGGTTCAGAGGCGTATAGTGAAATAAATTAAAAAAATTGTTTATTAAAAGTAGTTTGTCACCTTAACGAGATACAATTTCCACATGCGCCGTCTGGTTCTTCATCCCTCGAAACACAAGATGTAGGTCGCTGGGATTTATATGACGGAGTTCTTCATCTGTAAAGACGCCAGCATACCTCTTAGGTAGATATACACGATAGCGGCGCTCACAATCTTCCAACGTTACAAGCACAGACTTCCCATATCGCGTGTCCACATGCAACATGTTAACGATCGGATACTGTTTGTCCACTGTTAATTCTGCACAACGTTTGTACTCAGTAGCAGAAACTGCGTTGAATTTTGTGATAAACGACATTATTAGAAGTGAAGACGTCTGTATCAAGCGAGGTGGAACCATACAATGTCAGAATATTCGCTACAAAGAAGACTAGTGAAAGGAATGGTGTGGCCATCAGGAAAGTTCACTTTTATCGCCTGAAGCTTTGCATGTACATACACACAGGCAGAATTAGCGCTGTTACAAAATATATATATTAGGAAAGTCCACAGAAATAGTTATCGCCAGATCCGTTCTAAAATGGACTATTGGTGCGAAGTCTACTCTTCAGCCAGAAAGTTTATCCTAAAAACATGAGTCATAGTGCATACCGCAGGGTTCCGTTATGTCACTGCGACTGTTCATACTACCCCAACTGAAAGCAGATTTTTCTGAACCACGTCGGGTTGCACATCCACTCGTTCAGTTTTGGGATTGTATAACCTATCAACCGTGCATGTACATCCTATATTGCCATTGAAGTATCATCGATGGGATATGATAATTGACATCTGTAGCAAATGAAGGTCATTTATATTTTCTAATTAACAAGGGTTAAGAAAAAATAAGAGCTTAAGACTTTATTTCTCTAATCCATAACTACAATGAAAAATAAATAACTCTATTGCTGTTGCTACTGCTTGTCCTTCCGCTGCAAAAATGTTATTGCTATTGTTGTTCTACTAGTGCTAGTATATGTATACTATGAAATGTAATAAGCAATCTTCTGTCAAAACATCAATAATACATTTACTGTCAGTTTATTGATAAGACATAATAAAGCTAGTAAACGACTTCACCCGTAAAACGACATAATCGACTTACAACAGACAAATTTCAAGACTAAAGTTTAAGTTATGAGTTAGTACTTCACGGACAGTTGAATAATAGACGAGAATTGACTCAGAACTGCAGGATTCGATCGAAGTATACCTTAACTTTTGTTCTGTACGTTGTAGATGTGGTTACTGGAGTTTAAAAGTACCGGTAAAGGTCATTTCTGTTTACTCAGCGTAGTACGTGACATCGAATAGATTCTGGAGAAAGTGGATAGTTGTGTGTCTCGCCCGATATGCACGTCTCTGGGGTAACCTGTCATCTGATCAACTATGTATTTGAATGAAATTGTTGTATCTCAAAGTACATACGGAATACATTGTAATTCTTTGTTGAATAGTAATCTCTCGGGGAACGGTTCAGCGATATATACTTGTAACATCACAAAAAGAGATGATAATAATAAAAACAGACAAAAAACAAATGCATAAATCATTTGAAACGTCTGATCCTCCAATGCGACATCTCATAACTTGTGTAATTACATGACCTGTCGCCACGGAAATTATAGCTCACACTGTCTACGTGCTCCTGAATTAGAACGAACAAACTACTGAACGACTAACTGGATTTGTACGTCCTTTTGTGTTTATATTACGTATTATCCCTTTGAAACACTATGTGTTTCATGCGACAACTTTGTTTACTAATCTAAACAGCTCCAATTCGTCAGCTCCGACCATTCAATTTCGAAATTAAATTGGGCTCGCTGTTGTGTCCATCGAAACAGATTTTGGTTATTTGTGGATGGCGCTTATATACTGTTTTCATGGGAATGACATCATTCTTATGTTCACCTTCTTCAATACTGCGCGGTAACAAATTAATTTTTCTGGTTGATACTTGTGCCCGCTATTTGTTCACCAACTGGAATTTAAAACTAAACGTTAGTGTTCCGTTTGTACGCGTTAGTGAGTAGAATATTGTTTCGTTAAAATAAGCGATATGAGTAGAAGAATTAGTAACACGCTAGACCCAGTCAAGACTTGATTTTAAATATTTCAGCCAAACAGGACTACTTTAAATTCTTTGTTTCCTTCAAGTTTTTGTTAGCGCCAGTGCCAAAGGTTTTCTTAAACCCCCATTTAAAGAAACCATAAATACACTGCACTGTCGAGATCAAAGTTGTTCGGCTTCTTCATCTCGTTTTGGTTTGCACTCTTTTTAATATCGCGCATAGCCTAGTTGATAAACCAATGTTGCACTTTTAACAAGGTGGAACCAACGCTCTTCTTCCTTTATAAAAAGGTTAACAGAGTCTGCCCAACGCGTGAAAGTCCCACGTCAACGCTTTTCTGAGGCTTTATCGTGTAAGCAGTTTCATGTCGAGAACTAAAAACAAGATTAAATTTGAAATCACACCCTTACAGTTTCATATCAAAGGAACATTGCGTGCATGAGATAGAAGTGAAGTTAAGAGTGTAATGCACAATGGGTATACAGAGCTGAAGGGAGGTTGGAGCAGAGAGCAGTAGAGTGTAAAACCACAAATATTTTCAAGCGAGTAATACTTTTATAAATTTCATTGAAAATTCCAAGGCATTAAGCACTACAATAGTTCTAAGGAATTCGTTAACTGATTTCTAGAAACTTAGTTCGTGGAATCCTTTGCACCATTCTGACTAACTGTTGATAGTTTTCTTGAATGTTTTAAAAGCACAGAAACTTTTTAACCTGTCCGAGTAACGAGCTATATAGTTGACATTCCGAATAAATCATGACATCCTACTGAACCTGCCTATACCTCGTGGCTACAAAACAGCAGCAGCAGAAGATGGACGTAAATTTGAGTATTCCGAAAAACGTATCGCATCGCAAAATATTGAGTAACCTTGATTCACATAGTCAGTTTTAAAGAATAGTTGAACTTGAGCTCAAAAGACCACTTTACGTTTTGAAATGTTACTCCGTTACTCATAATTAAATTACAGTTTTGTGCATCAGTTAATATCAAAATTAATTAACAGAAACTCACTAATATACAATAATTGAAATTATGAAACCCTTACACTTATCACAGTAACAGTAACACAGGTTTTAAGAGCTAATTGGATTTTGTTATTTGTTTTTCTTAAGCCTATCACTGCCACCATATAGCTTTATCAGCACTACAATGAAGACCAGGTCAAATGCTAATGACACGGACGCTAATTATCATGCATGTTTTGGAGTTGAAATTCCATTGTATGGGACTAGTAAATTATCGGCTGGATTCCACCCCATTGTTATTTATGATCTGTCGTTTGGATTAATGAAGCGCTAACAACTAACGTTGTTTCACACAGCATATGAGTATAACTACACAAAGTTTTTAAACGTATCTTTCGACTGGTGTTTGCATTTTCATGCACGTAAAGAGACAAAGATTTACAAAAATATTAATATGAAAGCAAAAGCATATAAATTAATGAGCTAACGAGCCCTTGATGAATATAAAACATTTTCATCTAACACAATTTCCAGTTAGGCCGGAAGTTGATATCAAATGAACTTATCATATTCGAAATAACCACTTACCCCCTAACGAAAAAAGAATTTCACACACAAGCGCACAGGTGCAAGCGGGTAGTCGGAATGCAAGTCGTGTAAGGTATTAGGATAGTGTAGGTCGACTTCGAGAATGTACCTGATGTCGGAATCATCACTCACATGTTATTTAAATAACATACACACGTTTAGTGTTTAGGTCATCAGCACATGCCGCAACGGGAGTGAGAGGTCCAATTAGGTTTGTTACACGTTGTGTGTTAGGTTAAAATGCGGTTCATTCACGTTTCATGTTAGGTTAAAATGCAACATACACACGTGTAGTGTTTAGGTCATCATTACATGACGCAACGGGAGTGATAGGTTTGTTACACGTTGTGTGTTAGGTTAAAATGCGGTCCATTCACGTTTCATGTTAGGTTAAAATGCAAACACACACACACACACACACACACACACACACACACACACACACACACACACACACACACACACACACACACACACACACACACACACACACACGTGTATGTTATTTAAATTATTATTTAAATAACATACACACGTGTTAGGCTGCAGCCTAACACGTGTGTGTGTGTGTGTGTGTGTTTGTTTGCATTTTAGCCTAACATGAAACGTGAATGGACCGCATTTTAACCTAACACACAACGTGTAACAAACCTATCACTCCCGTTGCGTCATGTAATGATGACCTAAACACTACACGTGTGTATGTTGCATTTTAACCTAACATGAAACGTGAATGAACCGCATTTTAACCTAACACACAACGTGTAACAAACCTAATTGGACCTCTCACTCCCGTTGCGGCATGTGCTGATGACCTAAACACTAAACGTGTGTATGTTATTTAAATAACATGTGAGTGATGATTCCGACATCAGGTACATTCTCGAAGTCGACCTACACTATCCTAATACCTTACACGACTTGCATTCCGACTACCCGCTTGCACCTGTGCGCTTGTGTGTGAAATTCTTTTTTCGTTAGGGGGTAAGTGGTTATTTCGAATATGATAAGTTCATTTGATATCAACTTCCGGCCTAACTGGAAATTGTGTTAGATGAAAATGTTTTATATTCATCAAGGGCTCGTTAGCTCATTAATTTATATGCTTTTGCTTTCATATTAATATTTTTGTAAATCTTTGTCTCTTTACGTGCATGAAAATGCAAACACCAGTCGAAAGATACGTTTAAAAACTTTGTGTAGTTATACTCATATGCTGTGTGAAACAACGTTAGTTGTTAGCGCTTCATTAATCCAAACGACAGATCATAAATAACAATGGGGTGGAATCAGGAGCCGATAATTTACTAGTCCCATACAATGGAATTTCAACTCCAAAACATGCATGATAATTAGCGTCCGTGTCATTAGCGTTTGACCTGGTCTTCATTGTAGTGCTGATAAAGCTATATGGTGGCAGTGATAGGCTTAAGAAAAACAAATAACAAAATCCAATTAGCTCTTAAAACCTGTGTTACTGTTACTGTGATAAGTGTAAGGGTTTCATAATTTCAATTATTGTATATTAGTGAATTTCTGTTAATTAATTTTGATATTAACTGATGCACAAAACTGTAATTTAATTATGAGTAACGGAGTAACATTTCAAAACGTAAAGTGGTCTTTTGAGCTCAAGTTCAACTATTCTTTAAAACTGACTATGTGAATCAAGGTTACTCAATATTTTGCGATGCGATACGTTTTTCGGAATACTCAAATTTACGTCCATCTTCTGCTGCTGCTGTTTTGTAGCCACGAGGTATAGGCAGGTTCAGTAGGATGTCATGATTTATTCGGAATGTCAACTATATAGCTCGTTACTCGGACAGGTTAAAAAGTTTCTGTGCTTTTAAAACATTCAAGAAAACTATCAACAGTTAGTCAGAATGGTGCAAAGGATTCCACGAACTAAGTTTCTAGAAATCAGTTAACGAATTCCTTAGAACTATTGTAGTGCTTAATGCCTTGGAATTTTCAATGAAATTTATAAAAGTATTACTCGCTTGAAAATATTTGTGGTTTTACACTCTACTGCTCTCTGCTCCAACCTCCCTTCAGCTCTGTATACCCATTGTGCATTACACTCTTAACTTCACTTCTATCTCATGCACGCAATGTTCCTTTGATATGAAACTGTAAGGGTGTGATTTCAAATTTAATCTTGTTTTTAGTTCTCGACATGAAACTGCTTACACGATAAAGCCTCAGAAAAGCGTTGACGTGGGACTTTCACGCGTTGGGCAGACTCTGTTAACCTTTTTATAAAGGAAGAAGAGCGTTGGTTCCACCTTGTTAAAAGTGCAACATTGGTTTATCAACTAGGCTATGCGCGATATTAAAAAGAGTGCAAACCAAAACGAGATGAAGAAGCCGAACAACTTTGATCTCGACAGTGCAGTGTATTTATGGTTTCTTTAAATGGGGGTTTAAGAAAACCTTTGGCACTGGCGCTAACAAAAACTTGAAGGAAACAAAGAATTTAAAGTAGTCCTGTTTGGCTGAAATATTTAAAATCAAGTCTTGACTGGGTCTAGCGTGTTACTAATTCTTCTACTCATATCGCTTATTTTAACGAAACAATATTCTACTCACTAACGCGTACAAACGGAACACTAACGTTTAGTTTTAAATTCCAGTTGGTGAACAAATAGCGGGCACAAGTATCAACCAGAAAAATTAATTTGTTACCGCGCAGTATTGAAGAAGGTGAACATAAGAATGATGTCATTCCCATGAAAACAGTATATAAGCGCCATCCACAAATAACCAAAATCTGTTTCGATGGACACAACAGCGAGCCCAATTTAATTTCGAAATTGAATGGTCGGAGCTGACGAATTGGAGCTGTTTAGATTAGTAAACAAAGTTGTCGCATGAAACACATAGTGTTTCAAAGGGATAATACGTAATATAAACACAAAAGGACGTACAAATCCAGTTAGTCGTTCAGTAGTTTGTTCGTTCTAATTCAGGAGCACGTAGACAGTGTGAGCTATAATTTCCGTGGCGACAGGTCATGTAATTACACAAGTTATGAGATGTCGCATTGGAGGATCAGACGTTTCAAATGATTTATGCATTTGTTTTTTGTCTGTTTTTATTATTATCATCTCTTTTTGTGATGTTACAAGTATATATCGCTGAACCGTTCCCCGAGAGATTACTATTCAACAAAGAATTACAATGTATTCCGTATGTACTTTGAGATACAACAATTTCATTCAAATACATAGTTGATCAGATGACAGGTTACCCCAGAGACGTGCATATCGGGCGAGACACACAACTATCCACTTTCTCCAGAATCTATTCGATGTCACGTACTACGCTGAGTAAACAGAAATGACCTTTACCGGTACTTTTAAACTCCAGTAACCACATCTACAACGTACAGAACAAAAGTTAAGGTATACTTCGATCGAATCCTGCAGTTCTGAGTCAATTCTCGTCTATTATTCAACTGTCCGTGAAGTACTAACTCATAACTTAAACTTTAGTCTTGAAATTTGTCTGTTGTAAGTCGATTATGTCGTTTTACGGGTGAAGTCGTTTACTAGCTTTATTATGTCTTATCAATAAACTGACAGTAAATGTATTATTGATGTTTTGACAGAAGATTGCTTATTACATTTCATAGTATACATATACTAGCACTAGTAGAACAACAATAGCAATAACATTTTTGCAGCGGAAGGACAAGCAGTAGCAACAGCAATAGAGTTATTTATTTTTCATTGTAGTTATGGATTAGAGAAATAAAGTCTTAAGCTCTTATTTTTTCTTAACCCTTGTTAATTAGAAAATATAAATGACCTTCATTTGCTACAGATGTCAATTATCATATCCCATCGATGATACTTCAATGGCAATATAGGATGTACATGCACGGTTGATAGGTTATACAATCCCAAAACTGAACGAGTGGATGTGCAACCCGACGTGGTTCAGAAAAATCTGCTTTCAGTTGGGGTAGTATGAACAGTCGCAGTGACATAACGGAACCCTGCGGTATGCACTATGACTCATGTTTTTAGGATAAACTTTCTGGCTGAAGAGTAGACTTCGCACCAATAGTCCATTTTAGAACGGATCTGGCGATAACTATTTCTGTGGACTTTCCTAATATATATATTTTGTAACAGCGCTAATTCTGCCTGTGTGTATGTACATGCAAAGCTTCAGGCGATGAAAGTGAACTTTCCTGATGGCCACACCATTCCTTTCACTAGTCTTCTTTGTAGCGAATATTCTGACATTGTATGGTTCCACCTCGCTTGATACAGACGTCTTCACTTCTAATAATGTCGTTTATCACAAAATTCAACGCAGTTTCTGCTATTGAGTACAAACGTTGTGCAGAATTAACAGTGGACAAACAGTATCCGATCGTTAACATGTTGCATGTGGACACGCGATATGGGAAGTCTGTGCTTGTAACGTTGGAAGATTGTGAGCGCCGCTATCGTGTATATCTACCTAAGAGGTATGCTGGCGTCTTTACAGATGAAGAACTCCGTCATATAAATCCCAGCGACCTACATCTTGTGTTTCGAGGGATGAAGAACCAGACGGCGCATGTGGAAATTGTATCTCGTTAAGGTGACAAACTACTTTTAATAAACAATTTTTTTAATTTATTTCACTATACGCCTCTGAACCTATATGTAATTATTTGTAAACTGCGTTACCTGTTGCAGCAAACGATAACACTAGAACGATTATATTATTATTATTCAGTGATATATACATACAATGACTATAGCATATTTAAATCTGTTATCTGTTATCTGTTTTATTGGACCTACATGTACATGATTCAAGCCAAACGTATGCACGTTGTCTGTATGTGTGTGCGTGTGCGTGTGCGTGTGTGTGTGCACGTGTTGCGTATGTGTGCGTGTACGTCTGTGTGTGTGTGTGTGTGTGTGTGCGTGCACGTGTGGTGTAACCCAAACGTGTGTACGTTGTATGTATGGGTGTGATTACGTTGCGTATGCGTATGTGTGTGCGTGTGCGTGCGCGTGTGGTGTAACCCAAACGTGTGTACGTTGTATGTATGTATGTGTGTGATTACGTTACGTATGCGTGTGCGTATGTGTGTGTGTGTGTGTGTGTGTGTGTGTGTGTGTGTGTGTGTGTGTGTGTGTGTGTGTGTGTGTGTGTGTGTGATATTTAACATGATTTTAATGTTGTTGTTGTATTGTTATGTTGCAGGTTGCTTCTTCTACAAGTACGACACACAATTATATATAAACTTTCGAAAAATATCAATTTCTAATGTATTTATTTAATTGTGAATTTTATATTGTGAATGTTAAAATATATTTAATCATTAACAAATTATGACTTTATTTTATTTCACTCTACACCTCTGAACATGTGTACAATTAATTTATTTTGTGAACTGTTACATCAGAAGATTTGTATGAATTTCAGCCGCCGTTTTCATGTGTGTGTATAATTTTAATTTATTTCGCTATACACTACTGAACCTATGTGTGTGTGTAAACTGCAACCTTAAAACAGAAGTATTGTACCAGATTGCTAAGCCGTTAACGTATGGATTTGTCATCTGTAACAACATAACAGGTAAGTAGTTCATTGACGCCAAATATATATATTTCTAACAAGGATCAACCACACTGACTGCATTATAAAACTATTAATTATTTAATACATTGAAAATGAAGACGACGTTTTGACAACGAAAGGGAGATAGTGCTAAAATTATTTATTCATCACACCGACTACTCAATGTACGAGAGGGAGACAGGAGAAAGGGTATGGAACCTTGCATAGTTGAAACGTGTGAGAGAGAGAGAGAGAGAGAGAGAGAGAGAGAGAGAGAGAGAGAGAGAGAGAGAGAGAGAGAGAGAGAGAGAGAGAGAGAGAGAGAGAGGACGTTACTATTTGTTGATACAGTTGAAACAAGTGAGAGTGAGCGTTAATATTTGTCGAATAAACTTTCTAATTTCATATACATGCGTGCGGTACTGACCACAGAGAGAGGAGAACAGTTTGAGCATAACGTTTGACAACGAGAGAGAGAGAGGACGAATAATACAGAGGTTGGTACATCTGATCATATAGATTTAATATACATTATAACACACGACAAATTTGAACTCATGTAAAGGTTGGTACACCTAATCATATATTTTAATATACACTATAATGCCGGTGAGTATAACGTTTGACAACGAGAGAGAGAGAGAGACATACACACCGTGTGAGAGAGAGTAACAATTATGATCATATATAGTTTGAATTTCCCACCACAGAAGAGAAAGAAATGTTGGCAGATCTGCTCTATACACGCACACAATAATTTAAGATTGGTAACCCTGATCATATATTTTAATATATACACTATATAACACATATTTGAATTTCCCTCCCCCCACCGCAGAAAATGTTGACAACCCTGCTCATATAAAATATCTATACACTATAATAATACTACAGAGGTTGGTACACCTGATCATATAGATTTAATATACATTATAACACACAACAAATTTGAACTCATGCAAAGGTTGGTACACCTGATCATATATTTTAGTATACACTATAATGCTTCGAGTTGGAACCACCCCCACCCACTGATATGAAATAAAAAAAAAACAACCTCCCACCCAACACCACCCACTGATATGCAAATCAGCTTTCTTAAAAAAATAAAAAAGTATATTCACGGATGCTGGTGGTCCATTGAACCTCATCCCACCAAATCAATTTAATAAAAAAAATAAAAAAAATAAAAAAAATAAAAAAAATCAATTTAAAAAAATAAAAAAAATTTATTCACGGATGCTGTGGTCCATCGGGGATGCTGCGGGTCCAGGACACAGATCAGCGAAAAAGTCGCGGATGCTGCGGTCCAGATCGCGGATGCTGTGGTCCAGATATGCCCTGGGGGCTGAGTTTGAATCGGCATTTTCCCCCTACTTCGCCCGAACGGGGTCGTCAATCACTTAAAACACACAAAAACACCACACATAATTTTACACTGATATAGTCTCGGCACAGTCCGATGCGCATCGTCTCGTTGCCAACGATTGACTGTTGTACTTTATCCTGTATGACCGTTATCATTTCCCGTGGACACATCGATATTGATGGCTGTGTTGTACAGTAGATTAGATCGAAACGAAACTTTATCATTAAGTAGTTGGTCCGCTTGTAACTTAGAAGCCTTGTATGTCTCATATTTCTCCACAGCGTTCATGTATGCACCTTTTTTGCAATTATGAAGCAGTTTAAAGTTTGTGTGGAAGTCTGAGTACTTATGATTATACAGCATTAAATGTTGAGCGTAACTAGATCTTGTTTTCAAGAAATCACTTTTGGGTAAGGTGTTCCTTAAAACGTTCGGCTGATTGTCTGCCCGTTTGTCCTATATAACATGTGTCGCAGTCATCGCATTCAAGCCTGTATCCTCCAGTTTTCTCTTCATCCGGGATGAGTTCTTTGTCCCAAACGTTTTTTGATGTTATTTGTGGATTTGAAAGCCACTATTATTTTACGTTTCTTTAACTCATTCTTTACAATGACTGGTAGTACATTCGTGTACTCAGTTGCTATAAACTTAGTATCTTTTTTAGCTGAGCCGGTTAATCTGTTTTTACTATTGATTTTTACTGAGTGTTTTCTTACTGTTTTTCAAATACTGTTTACAGAGAGTTGCAAATTGCAGGTCGTTAGGTACGCTCACGACCCAGCCAAACGAGCTGTTTAGCTTCAGTAACTTGTTACCTTTATACCGTACAGAAAACTTGTTGTACTGACATAGTGTTTCTCTCTGAAGTAGTTTTTGCTGTTGGCAAAATTTTGTTTTCCGACAAAGGCAAATTTATCGCAGTGCACTGTGTTTGTGTAGTTTTCTCTTTGGTCAGCGAGCAGCTGACGTAACGTTTTTCAGCGTTTGCTGTGTAGACCGAGAATCAGCACGTCTGTAATTTGTGCGCAGTTTTATCAAGTTGGAAAGTTACAGGCGATTTGTACGCATTCGTAGCATACTCTATAGCTACATCAGCGTATTCTGTACTTCAATCTGTAGCGACCTGTACGCTTGTGCCACTGCGCTGTAGCACACTGATTTTTATAATCATCGCGTTTGTAATCATTACAGATACACGTCAATTTGCATCTGTGCAGTGGGGGATTAGCAACTCTTGGGACTCTGGGGCCTATTTTCTCAGCGGCCCCCCCTTCCCCACCACTCCTCCCGATACCATAAATTATAAACTACAACCATTACAAAACATGCCTCATTCAAGAAAATGGAGATATCTGTGATAACCTCTAGGACTATCAACCTGATATTAGTCACTGCCTTGCGCTGTTAATTAATTAGTCGTGGTAGTAAACTGCGTGTTTGACTCACAGTTTTTCTCATTAGAAAAAAACTGGCCCTGCGGCTCCCTTAAGCTTGCAGCCCCTGGGCCCAGGCTCATCGGACCCAATTGGTAATCCGCCACTGCATCTGTGAATTACCGATTTTTCGTTTTCACACTCATCGTTAGTGAGAGATGGGCCATAAGAACTGTGTTATATTCTCACGTAGGCTTCTGGGCTTCTGGGCTTCTGCGGCCGGTGTCCATTACGTTTTTGAAGTCTCCTTCCGGTACAGACTGCGACAACGTTTCACTCATATTACAATGAGTATCCTCAGGTCTAAGTGAGTATCCTCAGGTCAGGTCACTTAGACCTGAGGATACTCATTGTAATATTAGTGAATCGTTCTCATACAAGACATTTTTGACGCGGTCCATACCGGAAGAAGAATTCAGAAACATCATGTGTTATAGTTTCTTGGATTCAGCATATTCGAAATGAAACTTCTTTTGTTTGCTAACGTCATCATCATCATCATCATCATCATCATCTTCTTCTTCTTCTTCTCAATACGAAATAGACAAAATGCTGCCTGTCCGCCTTCAAAGATCCTCCAGCCATCTCTTCCTGGGTCTACCCGCACACCTGTGTCCTATAGGTTTGCATTTCCAGACTTGTTTGGTCAGTCTGGAATCTGCCATTTTTTCTAACTGTTCTTTCCACCTTCGTTTCTAATCTTTTAATTTTTCATTCAATCGGAGAAGGCGTAACACTTCTCTTACGGCCCCATTTCTCATATGGTCAAGTTCAGAACACCTTTTAACTCCTTTTAAGAATGCCATTTCCGAAGATTGTATTTTACTGTCTTATTTCTTGGTTGTTGTCCATAATTCATACCCATACTTCAGTACAGACACTACCATAACTTTGTAAAACTTTAAATTTGTCCGTTCTGCCCCTTGCGTACATCGAGGATGCAATCGAAGCCAACTACGCCAAGTTGAACAGACATCACAAGATTATTAAAAACATGCAGTCGACCGTAAGTGAGTAGTGAGTAGGCCTGTAAACACAGTGACTGCCTTCTCTCGAGTTCTGCTTTCCAGGGATTTTCTGTCTTACAGTTTACCGTGTTGCATTTTATTCTATTTATTCTCGATATCCTCTATCCATGTTCACGCACGCTGGGATCGGGTGTCAATCCCCACTTCTCCAGAGTTATTAAAAATTTCAGCTGTTGTTTTTGTTAGAATTTGTATAGAATTTATTACCAGTTGATTTCTAATTTATTCACAATATATTATACATCATATTTCTGAAGATGAAAGTAATTTAAAACTGTTGAAATATTGTAAAATATTGAAAAGTGCATTCTTGTGTTTAAAAATATATAAAGCATTATTTATTATTAATTTAAATAACAAGAATAATATTCTTAATTTCGTAGTGACCGTCAATCAATGAATTTTAACGATAAAGGGTTTGCGAGGATCGGTCAAAAAAGTTCACGGATATTGTGGACATTCTTTGCCACACTACTGTGGTTACTGACGAAAACCGTGTTAAAATCCGTTTATCCCTGAAGATGGTGAGGCCGAAACGTCTGAGAATAACATCTTTCAGAATAATAACTATAGTACACCGCAGCCCAATAGCCCGGATTTTAATTTCAAAAATGAATACGGTAAAGACTTCAAAAAAATACAGTGGAACTCGCGAATAACGAGCTCGCTTATAACGAGAACTCGGACGTAACGAGCTAAAGTACGAGATTTGTTTGATTTTATATCTTATTAATGATAATTTAACGCGATTTTAACGAGTAGGAACACATTAGAGACTTGGTTATAACGAGCATTTTATCGCAGGCTTGTTCATGGGTTAAGGTCTAAAAAGGTTCGTTACAATACAGTATTTTAAACATTCGTTTATAATCATTAACGCAATTTAGTAAAACTAATAACGTAAGTGATAAATTCGTGGAATATTTAAATAAATTTCAAAACTATTTTGATATCTACAGATACAAAATTACTAAACAAACAAAATAGATAACTTTTTTAAGTTTAATTAAGTTCAGTTTGCAAAATATAATTTTGACGATTCCATTTAGAACGAAGCAGAAAAAGACAAATAAACTACAGTGAATTTTCTTGTAATTTAAAAATAAATATTGAACATGTGGTCTGGAAAGTTTTGCATTTTTTCTCAGATACCCGGATGGTTTTTGGTACGTTTTTCCTACACAGTTATTTTCACTATAGGCCTATTTCGGGAATGCACTATACGCCAATATTCAGTAAAGAATGTTAGCGTGAAAAAAATGTTTAACGTCTAAATTTAACTTTTGAGTGTATAACGTAAAAGACGTCAAAATTTTATTGTGTAAAGCGTCTTCTATAGTGGACGTTTTTGTTGTCTGTTCGATAATCACGGTATAAAAATTTAGGCTTGCGAGTCGAAAAACTCGGATGTAGCGAGCTCCCGGTTTTAACGAGCACATTTGTCCCCGGTGCCTCGAATCTCGTTATAAGCAAGTTCCACTGTATTTGAAATGTTACACAAAACATGCAAATCATTTTTACATGAAATCCTTCTTCACACGCTGTTTCATGAAAAGCGGAGAGAATAGGGGAACAGTTTACATTCTAAACTGAAGAATAAACAGTAGTGCATTCTGTACTGGTGAATACTCTCAGTGACAAAACAACGAGTACTTGTTTATTTTGAGGCACCTGTATTGTTCCGGTTCGTGTTGTAATTAAACACACAGAGCCATTTGCAAAACATAATGAATGACGAGTTACACACACAATATAAGAGTGTGAATTAATGAGTAAACCACGTCGTCCTTTACGACGCTATAATGAACAGTAAAACCGCATTTACAAGTAAATTGTGATTACGAATTGTACTAAATAATATAGACAGCACAATGAGATTTTTATATAGAAATGGAAATAGAAGCATACTTATGCAGTAAACCTTCTTTTTTTGTATCAGAAAAAAGGCAGTCGCTTTTTCTCCTCGTTAAAATTGACAGAATAGGTCTGTCCGTTGACACTTTGCAAACACGAGGACTCGATCGTTAAACAGAGTCGCGCGCGCGCGTGTGCTTGTGTATCAGCAGATATCACTTCATGTCGGCTTTTGTTAAACAAAGTGTCTGCGAACTTGGTGTGAAAAACGAGCTGAGGCTGAGAAAGTGTCGCGCCGTTTTGAATAGCAACGACTCTGGAAAGTTTACAGCCGCGTGTGCATAGTGAGGAACTTGTTGAACAGCAGAACAAACTAAACCACACACACACACACACACACACACACACACACACACACACACACACACACACACACACACGCACGCACGCACGCACACACACCGTCTTTATTGAACACAATACGTGTCCTCTACATCTCTTACTCAATACGCTGTCTGAATCATGTTGTACACAGATTAACAACATGAATAAGTCAGATGTACAGAATAAATCGTATTCCTCTTGAAGAGAAAAGAAAAATTAATAACCATCTAGTTGTGCTGTGCCGATTGGAGTGTAATTATCCGATTTTCGAATACTTTCACAGTGAGTATGTACTCTGGAGCATAATTTGAGGCAGCGAGTACTTATACGGGCAATCTGAACTTTCTTCATTTCACGGAGTAATGAAGAAAGTCTGTTCCCCCTTCACAATATATCTCTCCATTTTTCTCTCGGTCTTCCTACACCCCTTGTTCGAAAGGGTCTATATTGAAACGCTACCTCGGATAGTCATCCATCCTCGATTCTGTCCAGACGCTGTAACCATTCCCTGCGATATGTCTGGATCTTATCATTTATGGATATAATACCTGTAGCTATTCTCTGATATCCTCATTGGGCAAAAGAATGCTTTCTCGTGCGACCCTTCCTGTCTCGGGCCTCTATACCATCCCTGGAAGTTGTCGGAAAAGAAATAAAGACATGAAAACCGAATTAAAATTGGGTCTTCGCAGAAAAAGATTTCACACAACAGGAGGAAATGTAGCTATCACTTGAGTCGCACGCCAAATAAAAGATTACCGAAAACAGCCTTGAAATATGAGCCCACTGAAAACGAGTCGTTGGTAGAACAAACTAAACTACACACACATACACACCGTCTTAAGTGAACACATACGTGTCCTCAACATCTCTTACTGAGTACGCTGTCTGAATCATGTTGTACATAGATTGACGACATCAATAAGTCAGATGTACGGAATCAATCGTATTCCTCTTGAAGACAAAAAAAATTAATAACAATTCAGTGCTGCCGATTGGAGGATAATTATCCGATTCTCGAACATTTTCATAGTCAATATGTAGGCTACTCTGGAGCATAATTTGAGACAGCGAGTAGGCTACTTACGGGCAATCTGGACGTTCTTCATTTCACGGAGTAGCCAGACTGCCTATTCCGTCTTCACAGTATATGTCTCCATCTTGAATTAGCCTCAATAAGAGAGCGAGCAAATGTTAAAGAAAATATTAATGGTATAGTTGGACAACGTAGCAATGAGATATGGAATATAAGGATACTAGAATATCATGCGCTCAGTCGCAAGTGAAAAGGTGGGCCTTGAAGAATTTGGAGACAGAATGTGGAGGAGGATATGAGGAAAAGTACTTTACAGGAGACAGCCTGGGCAAACAGTACTTATTGGAGGTTGAGGTCCGGAATGCGACGAATGTTTCAGACACATATGGTAAAACAGGCACTGGCATTGTTTTATAAAATTTAAGCCTCGTCTCTTTCCTTGTATTTTTATTTTAAAGTGTATAAACGAAAAATTTTATTGAGAAAAAGAGAAATTATTTAAAGAGTTTTGAAATTTGGGTGTCGAGGAGAATGCTGAAGTTGACACTGATTGTGAATTGGATATATAGAATGTTATCTTGTTAACAGCGTAGACGATAAGTGTTTGTGGATATATGGCTAGACTTATCGTGTGAAAATTATCTGCGTTTTGTGAAAAACAACTGGCACTAGTTGGAAGAAGAAGGTCGACGTCTTTTGTACAAATTAACAGCGTCGCTAAAGTCGATAAAGTCGCTGAAGCGTTAATATCGATATAATTGGATCGCTTGTCAGAATCTGTCCGCAGAACCGCCGCTGCTTTTTCGACTACAACTTTCCCTGTTGTTTGCACTATAGGCCTACTAAACAAGATGTAGTTTCGCCGTTCTTTCCAACAATATTGTTTCTAATTGCTGCTGCTGTTTTTGCGTCTTGGACATTTCAGAATCGGGTACGCAACGCTCAAACTGATTTTAAGGAAAAGGACACGTACACAACAACTATATTAATACTAGCAATCGCCAGATTACTCTCGCCTTATGACTTCGTGATAACGACATTACAGTCGATCGACGGTAGCGAAAGGATTATGTAACGACGCCAAATGTCGTAACAAGGTTTGTAACTGAATAACCGAAATTGCGTTGTTAAAATTCATTCCCGGGCTGTTTGGACGTGGTCCAGTGTTTCTTACGAAAACAGACGTTTCGACAGTACCATCGACTGCCACCATCAGTGTAAAAGCCAATGGCGAAGCTAGTAGTTAATGAATGGGTAGGCAAAAATCTTACCTTAAATTTTTTTTAAGGAATCACTAAAAGGACGGTGGTTCAAATCGGACGCTGAGGTAGAGTTTGCTGTTAGCGAATGGTTCCGGAAACAGCCGTAAGAATATTACTAGCTGGGAATCTACAGATTACTGCAAGCGTGGGACTCATGTCTTAATGTTAATGGAGACTTCTTTTAAAATCGTTGAATAAAAAATGCTTCTAAACGTGTTTCTATTAAACAATCCTTGTATAAGTCATACACAATAATACATCTGATTGAACTCCAAATTTTTAAACTTGATTAGTTTCTATATTATATGTTTAATGTTACAAACAATTCAAAAAACAATCTTGATCATCTGTTAGTTCAGCGGAATAACAGGGACACTTTTAATAACCGCATAAAATAAACACACTTATAAACAACACAGCGCGCTTTAACTTGAATGTTTGGACCACAGAAGTGACGCTGCCTCAACACTCTATGTGTACAGCACGGGACAATCCCCCCTCCCCCGCACTTCCCATTCGCGCCAGCACATTGCTTACATACAATGTATACAAAAAACTCTGAGGCAAGTTCACGTTGCCTCATTCGCTTTATGCCGAATCTCACCTGTCACCATCTAGCGGTCGCTCAGTAAAGCACATTTCGGCTTAATAAATTCGACAGTCACAGTAACAATGTATAATCTTTACGTTACGTAGTTCATACGTATTTATAATTTTTATTCTACAGAATTTTTAGGGTAGGCATTGCCTCAATTGCCTCCATGTAACTTCGCCACTGGTAAAAGGTCGAATTTTACACCGATGATGCCAGTCGATAATAATGTCGAAACGTCTGCGTTAGTTTAAAACAATGGACCACGGCCAAACAGCCCGGGAATGAATTTTAACAAAATTAACTCCGGCTGTGTAAGCCGTCGAAGTACAGTACGACACCTCTACGGGGAGGAAGTGTACGAAGTGTATTACGAAACTGCGTCGTTTTAAAGTTTCTTGACGACTTTTCTCGAAGGATTGATGTTTTTATTATTAAACATGATGACAAAAATTTATCTTCGAAACGCGTCATTGTAAACGATTTTAAACGAAGTCACAAGACGGAAAATAAACACTAGTATTAAATTGATTGCTAGTATTAGCCTAATATAGAGTTGTATACCTATCAATTCTTTATAAATAACTCTAGAGTTTCCTACAGGATTCTTGTATTATCAAATTATTATTACTCCTGCACGTAGACTGTACTATTTTAATCAACCTGACGAACGTTACACTGATTGTGTCATACCTTCACAGGTTTCTAAATGACGAACGAATAATCGATTGGATACGATTTCAGTACAAAAATTTCAATTAAACAATTGTTTTAATCTAATAAACCCCTAAAATAAATCCAATATTCACAAAAAAATGGAATATACAAAAACAGAATGTCCACATTACAATAAATTTTACGTAGGCTAGACAATGGAAAAACTACTTGACACATTCATTCAGCACTGCAGTGCGTTTTTAAAACAAAATGTTTACAAATCTAATTTAGCCACGCATTGCCTAAATAATCAATTTCCAGACACCCAAAATTAGGAAATTAATTAAAAATATACGATACGTCAAAAAATGAATATTTGCGGAAATCTTAATATTTACAAGCAGAATAACAATAATTTACAAATTAAATAACAAACGCAAATAAAAACGAAATTATAAATTTATTAAAACAAATACTATATAAACATTAAATATTTCCTTATATTTAAGTAATATATTCCCTTATTTAAGTAATAATATACATCCTTATATTTAACACCACTCCTACGTATGAAGTGCCACTCCTTTTCTAAGTGCCACCACGATACAGTATAAATCATACAGGCCGATGGTGTTCACGGGGCTTCTCCAGGCTTAACCTCAGTACTGTGGTTACTAACGTATACCACCACACGTCAGCGTAATCGATTTTCACTGAAGATGGCACTGCCGAAACGTCTGGTTTTGAAGAAAACCTTGAACCACGGCCAAACAGCCCGGGAATGTCAGTGTCTCTTTAATGCCAAACAGCCCGGCCAAACAGTGGAGTCAGTGTCTCTTAAACAACAATGACTCCGGCCGTGTAAGTCTACAAAACACATTAGTTTTCAGTAACAATTACTCAGCTAAAAAACATTACCTAAAAAAAAAAAAAAAAAAAAAAAAAAAAAAAACACTCACAGCAAACACAGTCGATGAAAAGAAGTCTGGTTTAATAATATAAAGGGTAAGGGTTCGTAGGAGTGTCAGAGAAATGAGTATCGACTACTAGAAGATAGAAAGCGCAGTTTTTAAACGTTTAAAATGAACTCTACAGACGTCGAGGCGGCGCGTTGAATAACACAATAAAGTCAAGTGTCGCCCTCGTCTCATCCAGTTGTGTCTTCATTACACTTCACCATGTGCTGCTGCACAATTCAATTGTCTGCCTGCAATATTGCACTATTCTCTGTTAATTTTGCTACAAACTTATATTGTTTATACAGGAACAATAGCATACTATTGGCTGCTGCAGTTCCAAGCAGAAGTTCCATATTTACTGTACTGATATATAAGGCAGCAACCGATTCCGTTTCTCATTACATTCTCCTTTACCTCTAAGCTGATATCCTTCGGTGAACAGATTTCTTCACCTTACTGAATGAATGCATGACCTACTAATTCTACCTAATATCTCGCCGGAACACCGACCACTTCTTCTCATATTACTGATCTTCTTCTTCTTCTTCTTCTTCTTCTTCTTCTTCTTCTTCTTCTTCTTCTTCTTCTTCTTCTTCTTCTTCTTCTTCTTCTTCTTCTTCTTCTTCTCCTTCTTCTTCTCCTTCTTCCCCTTCTCCTCCTCCTCCTTCTCCTCCTCCTCTTCAAGGGTTAGGATATGTAAACCTGTTTCTACCCAAAACCTTGTGTCCTGTAGGTTTATTACACTAATCGAATGGTTGCCCGGCACTTCGTAGAAACTTTTATTCATATTTTAATTTAATAAGTAAACACTTGGCGTAGTTCTTCCTCTTCTTCTTCTTCTCTTCGAGGATTAGGTTGTATAAACCTGTTCCGGTACCCATCTCATCCTCGGACGACCCACGTCTCTTCTACCAATGGCTTTATAGTTCAGTGCCGCTTTCGGTAATCGATCCTCTGCCACCCTTTGCAGATGATCCCACTATTGTCTTCTGTAAATTGAAATAATTTAATTTTTACTCTTTACTTCGAGTTCTGCTCTGACATCTTCATTCCTTATTCTATCGAGAAATGTATAATTTAAAGTGTTTCGAAGAAACTGAATTTCAGCACTCTGAATCTTGCCGCTTTCCTTTTTTGTCATGGCCCACATCTCGCTCGCATGATAATAATATTGATGATGAAAACTGTATTTATTTGAGCAAAATTTAGCCTAAAAATCATAATTTTGAATGTAGGCCTATACATTGACGGATACTTGTAACAGTGTCGTGTTGTCCATGTAAACGCTGCTGCCGGCGGCAACAGTACTGCAAGTAAGAGAAAATTATATTAATTATATTACAGAATAAACACTTCAGTTATTGAATAATTTGAAATAGGAACAATATCGGTAGGGAAACTTGATGAAAAGCGTAGCATTGCTTTCGAACTGCTGGGCGCAGTTATACGATGTTTATAACTAACTTAGTCCCCTCTGGATATTTAGCTTTAAATTACTGATAAACAGCTGAATTCTTTTACTTTTTGTACGACATTGTCCGAAAGTTTTAATTTAGTTGTATTTTTTCATTCGTAGTAGAGACAAAATACTGCGACCTCGGTGACGTGCAAGGGTTCATGTGCATTGTGTTTGTGTTTTTTTTATGAGTGTTGTGTGTGTTTTCATATTAAGTATTCATTCGGATTATTTTATCTTTTGATTATATATTATATGAAGATTTGTTATTATTATTTTATTGATTCTCTGTCACTGGTTGATAGAGTATTATTTTTATTATTCCGACTGTACAATGTTTACACATTTTCCGGAACCAAAGATTACAGAAGTGATTGAATTCTCATCTTCCACTGCTGCTTGTCCATCCAAAGAGCTTCCTTCAATTTCTCGTTCCCTCAATATAGTCTGAATTTCTCCTATCCAGGTGATAGGTGGTCTTCTTCTTTTCCTTCTTCCTGGTGGGGTCCATTCCATAACTCTCCTTGGCAATCTTTCCTGTGTCATTCTTTTCGTGTGTCCATACCATTGTAATTTTATTGTTCGGATAAAATCAAAAATTAAATTATTCACATTCATTCCAGTGGCGAAGTTACATGGAGGCAATTGAGGCAATGCCTACCTAAAAATTCTGTAGAATAAAAATTATAAATACGTATGAACTACGTAACGTAAAGATTATACATTGTTACTGTGACTGTCGAATTTATTAAGCTGAAATGTGCTTTACTGAGCGACCGCTAGATGGTGACAGGTGAGATTCGGCATAAAGCGAATGAGGCAACGTGAACTTGCCTCAGCGTTTTTTGTGTACATCGTATGTAAGCAATGTGCTGGAGTGATACGGAGGTGCGGGGGAGGGGGATTGTCATGTGCTGTACACATAGAGCGTTGAGGCATGTCTCACTTCTATGGTGCAAACAGTTAAGTTAAAGCGCGCTGTGTTGTTTATAAGTGTGCTTATTGTATGCGGTTATTAAAAGTGTCACTGTTATTCCGCTGAACTAACAGATGATCAAGATTGTTTTTTGAATTGTTTGTAACAGTAAGCATATATAGTATATAGAAACTAATCAAGTTTAAAGTTTTGAAGTTCAATCAGATGTATTATTGTGTATGACTTATACAAGGATTTTTCAATAGAAACACGTTTAGAGCTGTAAAGCATTTTTTATTCAACGATTTACCATTAACATTAAGACATGAGTCCCACTGTTGCACTAATCTGTAGATTCCCTGCTAGTAAAATTCTTACGGCTGTTTGCGGAACCATTCGCTAACAGCAAATTCTACCTCACCGTCCGATTTGAACCACCGTCCTATTAGTGATTCCTTAAAAAAAATTTAAGGTAAGATTTTTGCCTACCCATTCATTAACTACTAGCTTCGCCACTGATTCATTCTGTTCTTAATGACTTCATTTCTAATTTTCTCACGTCTCGATACTCTTGCCGAACGTCTCCAAAAGTCCATCTGTGCTGTCATTAATTTTGTTCTTGTGTGTTTATTAGTAGTCCAAACTTCTGAGCCGTAAGTCATAATACTTCTAACAATGGTTTTAAATATTTTGGTCATTATTTATTACTTATGGTTTTTTGGAGTCGCCTAGCTACTGTCCGCACTGTAAGGCCGTGGTCTTGCATTTTCTTCTTCGTGTCGAAAGGTGTTGTTGGCCTCACCTCTGGAGGCCATCTTCAGTGTAAGAAGGACTTAACGCACTGCTAACGTGTTCGTCAGTACACCACAGAAGTGTGGCAAAGTGTCACATTCCTGACGGACGAAATGCAAGTGTCACAGCCTTTGCCACAGTACTGTGGTATACTGACGAACACCTTGCCAGTGCGTTAAGACATTCTTACGTTGAATATGGCGTCCACATGTGAGCCGAAACGTCTGTTCGAGTCAACACCTTTCGACACGAAGAAGAAAATGCAAGACCAAGGCCTTACAGTGCGGTCAGTTATGACGCCGGCCGTGAAAGCCTAAGAAACATATTGTAACGAGAAACCTATCGAACAGCCGAGAACATTCTCCACTCTTCCCCCGTTCATTGTGAAAGGTGTTGCCCCATCAAGGCCGCTCTCAAGTAGGTTCCAGTGTATTCAAGAACACTTGAGATACTCATTATTGAGGATGGATAATTTATAGAACGCGTGCCCTACTTATAAAAAGCCACAGCAGACGGCTTGTCAGTTCAGTAGTCAGTTGAGCTATTTCTTTAGTGCGGATCGATTGTTTGTAGAAGTATTGTAGCGAAGTGTTGTAATTAGTGCGGAATTCTTTATAGTTGACATTATTGTTGCGACTGTTGTAAAAGACTATCTTGTTGATTATAAATGATTAATTGTGAAAATTAAAGTTGGTTATTAGTGATTTCACATCTGTGTTTATATTTAATTTTCTTTTTACTTCATAACTGTTCAAAACTGTCCCCCCCCCCCCCAGAGATCCGTTTGGGGAACTTGAAGCTCCGGATGATTTTTCCTTGAACATAGTTATGGTGTTATTACTAGAGATATCTAAGCAATCTTTAATGAAGTGGTTTCTCGTTGCCATCTACATCCCAATGTCGTTCACTAGTAATTAGTTCATCCGCTTTCGTAGAATACTGAGCATTT
Source organism: Magicicada septendecula (assembly GCA_034769895.1). Taxonomy (NCBI): domain Eukaryota; kingdom Metazoa; phylum Arthropoda; class Insecta; order Hemiptera; family Cicadidae; genus Magicicada; species Magicicada septendecula. The sequence continues at coordinate 492,894,186 of CM068370.1, forward strand.
CATGGACAGCACATATAACTAAAGTTAAAGTTCTTAGAAAGATGAAGAAAGAAAGGGAAGTTAAGATAAGAAAGCTTCAGTATCTGGGACATACCATAAGAAATGAACAGAGAGATTTTATTTATTGCAGTCCATACTACAGGGAAAAGTACTTGGAAAGAGAGGAGTTGTGCGACCGAGAATCTAATGGCTGAGAAATTTAAGGACTTGGTTTGGCATGAATAGAGCTGAAATATTCCGTGTCAACTGTTTGGGTGGAGAAACGTCGGACTTATATTTTATTATGTTTCAATAACTGATGGAATCGATGACAAAAGTCCGCCAGTTAAATTCAAAGTCAAATGTGGGGTACAATCATGGCCGGCTCTAGTAGAAGGCCGGAATATTAAATGTGGCAACGTTGCGTCTGAGGCCTATAAGCATAGTGTAAAAAAGTAGTTAAAGCGAACATGTTATATCTTGATTTAACACTTTGCGTGCTGATCACGTCATTTGACGTGATGTACGAGGGACATTCAATAATTAAAGAGACAAACTGATCTAGAGAAAAAATGGTGTATTTTTACGAAATGACAATTTTCCTATTTTTCAACATAATCCCCCCCCCCCAACACTAATACACTTGTCCCAACGATGAATCAGCGTTTTTATGCCTGCAACAAAGAATTCTTTATCTTGACGTTTGAACCAGTCTCCCACAAATTTTTTGACTTCTTCGTTGTTGTTGAATTTCTTACCACGTAGCGATTCCTTGAGTGGGCCAAACAGGTGGAAATCTGATGGTGCCAAGTCTGCGCTATACGGGGGGTGTGGTAGTGTCTCCCAGCCAATTTTTTCCAGAGTTTCTTGCGTTACGTGAGCTGTGTGAGGGCGAGCATTATCGTGAAGAAGGATTCCGGTTCAAAATGGTGAACCCATGTTTCATCACATGTTAAAATTCTACTCAGAAAAGCTTCACCTTCCTGCAAATAGCGTTACTTCAGCTCTGTGCACACTCTGAGTCTGTTGTCCTTGTGTTGTTGCGTTAACTCTTTTGGAACCCATCTTGCACTTGTTTTGCGGTACCTAAGCTTGTCACTGATAATGCTATAAACTGTACCAACACTTACTTGCAAATTTTCAGCCATTTGTTCAACTGTAACACGACGGTCTTCACGAATCATATTGTCTATTCGGTATTCAAGCGCAGGAGTTGAAACTTCCTTTGGACGTCCAGATCGCTGTTCGTCTGTCACTGAGGTTCGACCGTTTTTGAACTGATCCACCCACTTATAAAAATTTCCGCGATTCATGCAACTTTCACCATACTGTTTAGTCATTCTAAAATAGATATTAGAGGGTTTTTCACCTTCAGAAAGTAAAAATCGAATCACTGAACGTTGTTCAACTAATGTGGAAACTTCTAGCGGACTTGGCATTGTTAAATGAGATTTTGAGGTTATAAGCAAAACAATTTTCATGAAACAGCTGCTCAGATATCATCAGAGGGATGCCAACATGAAGTCCTAAAAGTACCTAATTTTTCCTTCCAACCGTTTTTTCTCTAGATCAATTTGTCTCTTCAATTATTGAATGTCCCTCGTAGTTTTATGTTTCTTTAAATACGGGATCACTTCTAATGACATCGTTTTAGCTGTCGCGTAATGTTTGTTCGTGTTCTCAGTTCTTGAAATCGCCAACAGATGGTAGCTCAACTTAACCAAGCAGCAACTACGAAGAAATTTCCAATTGCTTTGTGTAAAGGCCAATGCTTCAAAGTTTTTCATTCAAACAAAAAAAATGATAGATACTAATATTAGTGATACATTTTCTTATGTTTTGTGTTTCAACAGTGAAGTGTACTACTTCTAAGTAATTAAAAGTGACTTTATAACATCTTAGTGTGCTATAACAGTTTTGATAACTTTTTTTAAATGAAAATTGTATATAAAAAGTAAAGTTTCATTAAAAGTATTTATATAAAACAATAAAATTTTATATTTAATTATGAAGTGGAAGGTTCAACGTTTAAAACAAGGTAAGTACAATTTTTCTAGGTTATGTTATAGTTTCACAAGAATTTTGTGAAAAAAAAACATTAAAAACGGCTTGCACTCTATAGAAGTATTTTGCGTCAGCACCTGGCACTCTATAGAAGTTTTGTGCTCAAACGGCCGGCACCCAAAGTGTTAATTTCATAGCATTACTAAAATCGTGAGTAAGCCTATGTATAGCTATATCTAAATTATAGGTCTGTGCGCACTTAGTACTATACGTTTAAGTTGAAGAAATTAGTGAATTAGTGTTAGGCCTAATGAATTAATTTTAAATATAATTATACCACTACCGACTGGGAACACAAGGTTTTCTATTGGTAAAAACGTAAAAGTTTTATCTTATAGCCTGAACCGGTTTTCGCTTATTGTTAGCTTCGTCAGAGGCTGCCACTGGGAGCGCTCATGTCAACGGACACGTCATGGACAACGAAATCCAAGAATTTAACACAGCAAGACGACCGCTAGTCCAAACTCTTTGTGTTCCGAGTCGGTAGTGGTATAATTATGTTTAGTTAATCAACGGACACGTCATGGACAACGAAAGCCAAGAATAAATTTTGTTTGAATTATTGAATTCGTATTACATAAATGACTTAATTATTACATTTATTAAATAATAAGACAGTATTTTACATAATAAACTTTTAAAAAAGTTTAGAGTTGCAAAAAATGAAGAATTATAAAACCGCTGTTAACCGGCAATTAAAAATGACGCGATTTGAGTATTGAAATACATAAATTAAGAGATAGTCTAGTCGGCCTCAAATATCAGCTGGTTCCAGTGTTTCCACGTTTAATATTCCGGTCTGCTACTAGAGTCGGCCATGGTTGAACACTCATCACAACCATCTTTTATAGAAAGGGAATGCAGTTACCTAACGTAGACTACAACTCTATTGATTTGAGCTTTCCAATCCGTTCACTTCCTACACGTAGTTACAACATTCTGTCAGTCTCTCTCTCTCTCTCTCTCTCTCTCTCTCTCTCTCTCTCTCTCTCTCTCTCTCTCTCTCTCTCTCTCTCTCTCTCTTTTTCGCAGTTACACTGTGTATTTTTTTTCTTTACCAACAGATGCACTTCACCTCTAACACCGCCAAGCGACCGCACTCAGCGCGCGCAACGGAATCATAATATATTTACGCTGCAGTGCACGAGGAAACAAAACTCGTCTCTCAGAGGAAATTAATAAACCTGTTTACGTATTTATTCGAAGACGTTTCCTCCTCCCGTAATACCTGCGGGATAAAACGTTACGGAATTTAACATAATGTTGTTTACGCGAACAAGACATTCCATACTTCAGTTCCGCTACTGGAAAATAAATACTCGCATTCCATACTTCAGTTCCGCTACTGGAAAATAAGTACTCAACATAACATTACCTATTCAATGCATTATTGTGTGCAGGAATACAAAACGACTTTCGCAGAGAATATGGTTGAGACTACGAATTCACATTTTCTCGGAAATTTATATTTTTGCAATACTCCTTATTTCCTTAGTTAGCAGTCGACAGATTGGTTTGTAGCAGTTCTCCACACCTGTCTTCTCTCTGTTTTCCGTTTCTTCTCATCATCATCATCATCATCATCATCATCATCATCATCATCATCATCATCATCATCATCATCTTCTTCTTCTTCTTCTTCTTCTTCTTCTTCTTCTTCTTCTTCTTCTTCTACTTCATCTTCAAGGATTAAACCAAGGATGGTTTGTTCCGGTCTCAAACAGGCAAACATTAGAGCTGGTCATTCCTGCGCTTCTTCGGACGTCCCACATCTCTCCGTCCCTTCGCCTCATAGTTCCATAGTTGTTTGGGGAATGCGGCAGTCATCCATTCGGCAAAGATGTTCCCACCAATTCAACTGATACTGGGCAATCCTGTCGAGTATACTCAAAATATTCAGTTTCCGCCGTATATCTGTGTTTCTTCTATGTTCATAGAGTGTATACCCTGGCCACGTGCCTAAGAAATCTCATTTCAGCCGCTTGGATGCGACGGGCCTGGCCTTTCGTTAAAGTTCAATTTTCAGATCCATAAAGAAGTGTGGGAAGGGCCATCACCTTGTAGAATTTTAGGCGTGTTTCTTTACTTGCTGACTTAAGGGTTCGCCTGATGGTCCCTTAAGTTGAACTTATGCAAATTGTTCACCACGTCGTTGCTTGCATTATAAGACACACTGTAGCCCATAATTAAAAACCATTCTTGGTTTAATCCTTGAAGAAGAAGAAGAAGAAGAAGAAGAAGAAGAAGAAGAAGAAGAAGAAGAAGAAGAAGAAGATATTACTACGACGAATATTGTTTTAATGAATATTAATTTACTAATATTAATTTTAATGAATATTAATTTAGATAAAAGGAAAAATATACACCCGTAAACATTATTATTTACTTAGTATACGAATCTAAAATGTGTACTATTACACTATGTAAAATACGCCAGCACATTAACGATGCTCTTATTATAATAGAAAATTCACTCCTCGCTCTTTCCTCATCTTATGAACAGTTGTACACTTTATCAGTTGTATACGTGGTTTGTTACTTACGTATTTCTCTATTGAAAACTTTCTCTCTTCATACAGAATTGTAACAAACTGTTCAATAAAGCATATCGCGCAGAAAATACGTTTGTGCCGATTTAGAAAAGCCAAGAACAATAACATTAAATTTTATACGAATCCAACCCTTCTCGTTTATGGCCAAGTGACCCAGAAAATGTAACTCACTAATGGACGAGCAGGCAGAATCGCCTTGCGTTTCCTGCCCCCAGGAACAATGACGCGTGTCTAACATGCGGTGGAATGTTAACAGACCAGCACAATTAGAATCCGGCGGTAAATTAATAACTTGATTTGAAGTGGAAACAAAAATGGAGGGCACGGATGATTGCATAACAGCCGCTCAATTCGATACGTCTGAATGTTTACAGAAGCGTCGAGTTTTTTGTGTAATATTTGTAGTCCCGGCTTTTCCGTAAGTGAAAATTGAACTCCACATTCTACCGCGGATGATGCCTAGTTAGAAACTATAAAAAAGACAGGTACAGGTGATATTTCATAATATCTGTACCTTTCTTTTATATTTTCTAACTATGCATCGTCCACGGTAGATTGTGGAGATCAATATTCAGTTACGGAAAAGCCGGGACTACAAAAATTATACAAACAACTCGATTCTTCTGTAAAATTGACAGGTTTCAATTTCCACATCGGTCGCAAACGACCGGGTTTTATACGATTGGGTCGCATTTGATCGTGGTCCCAGTCGCTCAATTCAATACGTCTGAATGTTTACAGAAGAATCGAGTTGTTTTGTATAATTTTTGTAGTCCCGGCTTTTCCGTAACTGAATATTGATCTCCACAATCTACCGTGGACGATGCATAGTTACAAACTATAAAAGAAATGTGCAAATACTATGAACTATCACGTCTACCTGTCTTTTTTAGTTTCTAACTATGCATCGTCCAATGTAGAATGTGGGGAATGCGGTTAGTTGCGACCCAATCGTATAAAACCCGATCGGTTGCGACCGAGGTGGAAACTGAAACCTGTCAATTGCGACGCGGCCAATTGAGATCGAAAATATCGTCCTATAAGCTACAGACACAGACTGCGTGTAACAAGGGTGTGTGAAGACATGAAGACTCACGCCTGGAATGGTAATGCGCTACGACAGATTCTAGTAGTTATATACCGTTAAGGATCAACCAATTTTCCCTACAGTAGAGTAAACTTTACGTTATCGTAAAGCGGTGCCAACCCTTACTAACATTTTCACGTTATTATTATAATAATACAGAAATTAATATTATAAAAATTAATATTATAATTTTATTCATTCCTAGACTAACTTAACATAACCTAACCAAACCTAACCTAACCCAATCTAACCTAACCTAACGTAACAAAATATTAGAAGAATGAGGTTAGCCGCAAAATTGAGAAAGTTACACAACTGAAACTTCACGGAAATGTTGAAAATAGGAACATCTGTTTCCACTAGTTGTCAGAGATTCTGTTAGCTGCGATCATGCGGGGTGCAATCGACCGGGTACGAACAAGTAAAAACGTTGTTTTGTCGCAACTGACCGAGGCCGTTTGAAGACGAATCGGTCTCGCAAGTGAGTTGTCCAGCAATAGTTGTCAGTTGCCAGCAAACAGGGACCAAAGAGTCTGACGTGATTATAGGGCCTATAATGCTATAGTGTAGGGATTTGTAAAGTCAGGTTTTGATGTGTCAAGATTCTGCGAAGTTTTCTAGAGCAGAAAAGTGTAAAGAACAAGCCTCTGTACCCTAAGAGGGTAGACTTTTTGAACGAGCGAATCGAGTTCTCAGTTTTGACTCGACCGTTTGGCTTTTTTTTTTTTTTTTTTTTTTTTTTTTTTTTTTTTTTTTTTTTTTATCTATACTGTTTCCGTTCTTACTTCAATCCTAACGTAAACAAACCCACGTGGCAAATCTGAAACGCTATTGGTCAAGGGCGTTGACATTGTTCACACAGTAATTGTATTACGCACATGTGCAGAATATCTGTATAATCATGTGTGAATTATCTTGCCACTTAAATCGGGACATTCATTTTAAGAATTTGTCCTTATCACTGTATTCTGAATCCTACTAAATTATTATGACACCAGTTGAAAGGATATGTTGCAAGTCACAACATATGCTGCCTGATATAAAACAATTGATAGAGAAGGAGGTAAGTGAAACAACGGCGGACAAGTGGCGTCATCGTATTTAGCATATAATCAAGGAAGAAGATAAGTTCTGGGACTCGGTCGCCATTACCGACGTTGTTGTGGACAGTCTTATCAATAATAACGCTGACTCAAGTGATGATACAAGTTCCGACACAGATGTGAAAGGGACTGAATTACTCAGCTGATAAAATAAAGTACACTGGTAATTATCAAAGCTTCTATTTTCATTAGAAATAAGCTTTACTTTTTTGATTTGTTGCGATTTTTAAACGGTTAATAAGAAAAGCCATTAACTGGTGTTATAAAATATTTCTCTATCGGCCCGACAACAGTTACTATCTGGCCGCGATTGGAGTGCGCAGGGTAGGTAAAGTGGGGGAATGTACTAAGTAGTAACAATGCATCTGCCGGTCTAGTGATGGGGACGGCAAGCCGCGCATTCCAATCGCGGCCAGACAATACACACATTTTAATTTGGTCAGGATTAATTATTACAATTTACCTGTGTTTATACAGAATCAATATTATACTATGCATCCTGTCTGTACTCCTTCTGTCAGAGTCACACGCCTCTAATTCAAGCATCAAATAGTGTTTCAGAGGTGCCACGCCTGTTTGTTTTTATCAGGATTAAACTAAGAACGGAAACAGTATAGACATCCATCTATCTGTTTGGGATAACTCTCACAATTACAATGCAGTCCCGTCCTTATAGTATTGTGAAAGTTTTATACTTTTTGTGACTATCAGTAGAGGTCAGTAAGAGACACTTTTGTGGCTTTACTGTAGAATACTGAGCATTTCATGGACAGTGCATATAACTAAAATTGAAGTTCTTAGAAAAATGAAGAAAGCCAGGGAAGTTATTAACACAGTGAAGATAAGAAAGCTTCAGTATCTGCGACATCTCATGAGAAATGAGCAGAGATTTTACTTATTGTAGTCCATACTACAGAGGAAAAGTACTTGGAAAGAGAGGAGTTGGGCGACCGAGAATCTCATGGCTGAGAAATTTAAGGACCTGGATTGGCATGAATACAACTGACTTATGCCGTGCAGCAGTACAGAAAGTTAAAATAGTCTGTATGATATCCAACATCCGAAACGGATAGCAACTATCAGAGGAAGATCTGTAGAGACATTTCTGAGCACTGTGTGACCTGTAGTTCTACAACCCATGGGAAATTTGATTACACGGAGTGTAGGAGGGTAAGCTAAGGTAACGTTTGGGGGAAGCGAGCGTGTTCCTTCGCTAGTACAACTGACAAAACTATTTTGCCGCGCTGCTAAGCATAACATCAGTACTTACCAACAACTAATACAGTGTAATGAATGAATTACGTCTCACGGGAACGGACCTCTTGCTTCGCGTCTCATCGCGAGTGTATGTTCTGAATGTGTGTGTGTGTGTGAGCGGGGAGCTTGTTAGTGTCTACACGTAACGCACCATGAGTGGTTGTTACGGTGAGCGAAGATCCGTCACGACGTTTCTAGCCGTACGGTAGAATCATGCATCATAACGACCCACGTAAACGCGTACCTGTCTCAGTATGAGAGAGTAAAAGTTTTGACTTTAATAGTGGCTAGAACTACGTCGATTTAATCATTAACGTCGGCTGCGCAGGGCCACCGATACAATACGTGGGAAATGTGCACCCCACACGGGCGGCCGTAGAGTGCAAAATTCATCAGCAGATTCTGTTTGAGACTTTCACGCATGGTTTCAATGATATGAGTACTTGGTTCGTCACAACTCGCGTCCAAGGAGCACTCAATATAAGAGCGTCCAAAGGAATTTGCCTTTCTTCTGATTGGCTAGTGGTGTCAGACAACAACTTCGTGCGGACACCAAAAGATAAATTTTTCGTGGCCAACTCACGCCCACTAGCCTTAACCACAGTTCAGTGGTCACTGACTGCGAACCTTTGTCAGTGTGTTGCAGCCTTCTGCACTGAAGATGGCCGACGAAGGCACGGCCGAAACGTTTGCTGGACCACGGCCTTACTTACAGCCCGGCAAGACAAAGTAATCATAGAATCGGCAGATATTGCAAAATAAATTAAAACAATTAATACCGACTTGGTCTAGGTATATGGCATTAACGTTTATTGAGTTGTTCTTGATATTTGTTGTGTTAGCATTGCCCCGTGCACTGGCATCAGCCTTTGTTTTGACTGCCATGAAAGCGTACAGGTAATGTTGCGCGACATTTATATCTGAGTTATAGCTGCGGTCTCTTTGTGGTTTTGTAGACAGGCGCGTGCATGTCGACGTCGGTAAACTATAAAGTAACTAACCGATAAGATAAGAAATTATTTATGTTTTGTTTTGACGAACGGGCGCCTTTAGGACTGTCAACTTGTATTCAAAACAACACCAGTTTGTAAGCGGTAACAGATATTTGTTAGTTAAGACGTTTCCAAGGACGGTCTTGTTTTTGGTCACGGTCTGGCGGTGTAATTCTGAGTTTATATTCGTAATATCATCAAAAGTGTCTGACATAAAAACGAAACGGTTATCGGGCTTTCAATATAAACAAGAAAGAAAGGCGAAAACAACAGATGTTAAGTGGTGCGTTAGAAATATTATTAAAAAAATTTCTGAAACCAAAGCGCGCGAAAGCAGTCTTTTAATAAAGTATAGTGTTATAAAAACTCTGAAAAGACGACCGCGCAAATAAACTAGGCTGTTATATTTTTGAAAATGTATTCAACACTTCCACTTATATTATGTAGCCTAAGTACTCAGCTAAATAAGTTTTTAAAAAATATATTTCTTTTTGTCAATTTTACTACTTATGTCTGTATCAATTTTTATCAATATTAAATAGTGTGTCAAAGTAGGGATATGAAAAGTATATTCAGGCAAAGGTAGAACTGCACACGGGCGGCAAGCACCCTAGTGGCGGCCCTGCGGCTACGAAAGCCGTAATTATTTTTTTGTTCTATCACAACCCACGACAAGCTTCTGCGTATCACTTAAACAAGGTGTTCAGCAGAATGAAATGGTACAACGAGTCGGCTCCACTGATGTTGATAATCTGCAGTTGATGAATACAATTGTGACAACGACGCGTCTACGTGGACTGAACACGAAACTATGTCATTTTCCTAACGGGGCAATGTGCCGGTGTCGGGACAGCGCCGCAGTTTCAATGCTGCCGACTGTTATCGTTTTGACACAGGCTGTTATACATTATGCTACGGGATCCTAAAATCACCCTTCTTTTACTCAGTCAGCCTGAGAGCGATGCATTTCTGTTTTTCTTTTAATCCATTTCAGTGTTTACTTAGTACCAGAATTAATGTTTCGTTCATTCGAAAAGCGTTCTTTGGTCGTGAACTGCGCTGCCGTTTAATTCACGTAATACATAATTACTGAGTGGATGGAGAATGAGTGTATTCTCACGGTAGGAGGGGGAAGCGTGTAGAAGAAATTGAAGATCACATGGAAGTACTTTGATGAGGTGGGACCAGTTGAGGACACAGTTAGGCCTACAAAGGATCCAAGTCTTCACTGGCATCGCATAAAATCGAGTGCACTGGAGGAGACTTGCCGGCGTGACAAATTCCGTCGTAGGCCCTCTATTACACTACGCAACTGATTGCATGCAACTGATTTCAAGCCTACATGTAACTAGTTGCATGGTAGCAAAAACAGGTTCAGTTGCAGAGTAAACATGGCATCTATAGCCTACTACTATTATAAAGAGGTAAAATTTGTTAGCATCGTTGTCTGGGCTAACCTCAGAAACTACTGATCCGATAAATAAAATTCTTTACAACCGTATTCCTTAAAGTTTGAGGATGTTTTTAGACATAAATCTGAACCAATAACTTTAATAATTTTCAAGAACAGAGATTTAAACCGGCCCCCATGACATGAAATTTTTGTTAATTGGTACGTAGTGAAATTTTTGGCATACGATAAACTTCGTTCTGTAAGAGATAGCTATATGTTGTCAGCCAGTGAAATTTAGAAAAAATTACAAATTATATTTTGATTTTTGTTTCAATAAAATCGTCCTTTTAGTTTTTGAAATATTGGCGGTTCTGTAAAAAATTGTACATGATGTGTCGGTCCCATGTCATGAAATTTCTTCGTTGTCTACAGAATGCGCGCGCAGGCGAGTTGCATGCCATCGGTTGCATAGTGTAATAGGCTTTATTTGAATCAACGCCCCTCAATGCGTGAGTGAAACTAAAAGTTGCACGAGCAGTTGCATGGCTTGATACTGTCTTACAATCGATTGCAGACCGTGCAACCAATTGCAGTAAGTGTAATACGCTACATTTAAACCAATGCCCCACAACTTTTTGTAATCAGTTGCATGCAATCATTTGCGTAGTATAATAAAGGACTTAAGCATGAATAGCCTGCTAGTAGTAGTAAAGTAGTAGTAGTAGTAGTAGTAGTAGTACAATTCTGTGTGTGTGTGTGTGTGTGTGTGTGTGTGTGAGAGAGAGAGAGAGAGAGAGAGAGAGAGAGAGAGAGGGGGGGGAAGCGAATGGATATCATACTAACATTAGCCTACTCTGTACTAACGTTCAAAATTATAATCTTTCATTGTAATGACAAAACATTATTCCAATTCATTACGTAAGTTAATTTCAACAATATATGTTACAAAATTGAAAGCATGGTATATGCTTCAGAACAAACGAAATTAAATTTCCGTACGTCAAGGTGATATGATAAAATTGCCTTTGCAGTGTTTCTCTAATAAATTGAATTTTGTGGAGCAGAAAAAAAATAATAATTTTGTTTTCAACTTTAAAACCTGTGTTTTAAAAATGGTTCTTTAATACATATTTCATTGGTAGCCGTTTCATTAGAACGGCAATGGTCACTCAGTGTGGAGGAGATAACAGGAAATAGTTCACTGAACAGCATTTCTGAGAACTGTGCGGCTTGTTGTGTGTGTGTGCGCGCGCGCGCGCGCGTGAACGTTGCACGTACAATAATAACTCAAAGCAAAGTACAAAATGATGTTTACTTAAAAAAAAAGTATGGAAATAATATTCAAGTAGTATTACGTTTTAAATAGAGATTATTTAATCTACTTAGGCGGGGAAAATATCTGAGTATTTTATTAAAAACTAAGGTAATTAGTTTGAAAGCAAACAATTAAAATATAATTTAATGAATGAGAACAAAGTTAATATTCTATTTTTTACATAAACTTCAGCGTTCATTTGTTAAATAAAATTCAAACATGAGTTACTGAGTAAAGAACATTAGCAAACTGATTTAAATTAATAGTTTAAACGGTTTCCAATTAATGCATATGAATTCGGTTTATAAATTGAATAAAATGACAATTATTAAGACTGCATATCGTAAAACATAATTATTTGTAGTAAAAACCATATTCTCACTTGTACGCGTTTGTCGCTGAAGCTGAATAACGAAAATTAAGTGTAAGAATACACTTTTTGGGGGGTCAAAACGTCCTACGACGCTGTCCGATGCCTAAATTCCATTGTTGTCTGTCATTGCAGTTTTCATCGGCTAGTCCCCTATCGCGCATTGATCTTCTTATGCCCTCTATCCATGTTTTCTTGGGTTTTCCTTACTTTCTGTGGTCTCTACAGAAGTTATCCATCTCATTGTTTTCTTTGGTAGTCGGTCTTGTCCCGTCCTTTGTACGTGTCCGTACCAGATTAATTGTTTTACCAGAAAATTATAATACCCCTGACCATAATTTATACACTACTACAATTTAAATTACTGATAATGTGAAAGTTCCTTAATGGTATTTGTAATTAATTATAAAAGCAGTAATCATATAGGCTAGGAGAATTATATCTTCTCGATGTACTTAAAGAAAACAAGATGTAATAATGCAATTATTTTTATGATGTAAAACAAACGGTTTCAACTCCTTCACAAATACGCGCACACACTCACATAGGCCTATACAAACACATTCAATCAACTAATTTATCTGTTGTGTTTGATATATTTTCTCCTGTTTACGTACATAGATCCTGAAGATGACAATGAAAATTGTCGAAACGTCGGCACAGATAATTTAAAATTTGTGTTATACTATTTTACCGATCCTCGCAAACCCTTCATCGTTAAAACTCATTGATTGACGGTCACTACGAAATTAAGAATTTGTAAAGAATATTTACTCTATACCATGTATCGGCGATAGAAAGAATGTGGGGGAGGTGAATGTGGTACATAACAAAAGAGACACGAGAATTACTTTTCTAGTCACAAGTATAGACGGATTCGCTAGCAGGAAAAGCAAGAGGAAGCCGTGGCGACTGTCAAACACACGAAGGTAACAAGGAATTGATAGGCGGATCATCAATAAGGTTGGGGGGGGGGAACACTGTCCGATTGCGATTTGTCAACGTCTCTACCTCACCGCCGCACCCGACCAAGTGTAAGTGAGATTGGTATTTTATTCTCTGGTGTGACCAGATGTTACATACGGATCTGAGCTGTCGAGAATGACAAAACTGCTTTAAAATCATTTGAGCGTAAAATCATCATCATCACCGCTCCAATGACTAGGCCTTAAACCTGTTCCGGGAACCTATTTCCTCCTCGGTCTACCGACATCTCTTTTCCCAGTAGGGTGATAACCCAAGGCAGCCACAGGTAGACGGACATCAAGCATGCGATTCAAGTGTTCACACCAAGATTCTCCTTCTGTGGTCTTCAGTCTTCCGGTGCAATGATACAATGTTTAAATCGCGTCTAATATCCTCGTTCCTTCTCCGATCCAAGAGAGAACAACCTTCCGTCCCTCTTAGAAATTTCATTTTAATTGCCTGAATTCTCTGTACGTCCATTTTACTGAAAGTCCATGTTTCACTAGCATACATGAATGTGGGGACAGCACACATGTAGACGGATATCAGGCATGCGGTTAAAGTGTTCTCACCATCTCCTTCTGTGGTCTTCAATCTTCTTTAAAATCATTTGAGCGCAAAATATAGCGTAAAATTCATGGCCCAGTAAGAGAAGAAGGGAGTTGGAGAATACGCAATAACAATGAACTACCACGCTCTCATGCATGGAAAAGACATCGTAAAAATTCATCAAATCACAGATATTGTGTTGGCTGGGGCATGTGGAAAGAATGTCTTAGGAAAGAATGGCTAAGGGAATGCTGGAAGATTATATAGACGCAGAGGCAGACCAAGGATGAGATGATTGGATGGCGTAACATAAGATCTTGCTAGCATGGGAATCATACGGTGAAGAGGAAGGGGGGAGAGCAAGGAAACATGTAGGAGTATTGTTGAGGAGGCTAAAGCCCACCAAAGGCTGTAACGCCAGATAGGAAGAAGAAGAAGTAGAAGAAGAAGAAGTGAGATGGGTGAGTTGCCTCTTCACATGAGTAGCCGGGTAACCTGTTTTGTGGGACGTATAGATTCTAAATACACCGTTAAATATGTAACAACAATACCAATACTAAATACTAATAATCTTAATAATAATTAGAAGAAGAATAACAACAATAAGAAGAAAAGAAAAAGAAGAATTGGATTTACCAAACAATATTTTGATAACACAATGTAGACAACGTTGAACAGATTTTAGGCGATATAACATGTACGCTGTGCATAAATTGACACAATATCGCAGCCCAAATTTTCGGTTAAAGCTGAACAGCCGGTCGGCAACGTTTGTCTCATCGTCAGGCTAATCGCAAAACACTAACGACAGAATTAACATGACGTCAGAATTAACACCGTTATATATCAAAGTTTGCCAGATAAGCTAACAAACTAGTACACAAAGTTGGCAGCACTGTCAATGTGACAGTTCCCTCGAGAATACGGGCACACTGTGTCAGCGTCTTATCTCGTTACTGATCGCTTTGTCACTATGATAACGTCGCCGGCCACCCTTAAGTTATTCCTCAGTCTTCCTCCAGACTCTACACTGTTGGTTTAGGACTGTTCATATGAACTGCAAATTAAGTAATAAATCACAATTACTCGTATTTCATATATAGGGGTCGTATATATCTTACTTGTATATTAAAACTTCCTACAACGTTGGCCGACGCCTAACCTCCATTGTTGTCAGTTGTTCAATTTTCATCCTTTAGGCCTCTATCGCTCGTTGATCTTCTTATGCCCTCTATCCATGTTTTCTTGGGTCTTCCTATCTTTCTGTGCTCTCTACGTATCCATCTCTTGTTTTCTTTGGTAGTCGCTCTTGTCCCATTCTTTGTACGTGTCCGTACCAGATTAGTTCTTCTTCTTCAATGCAGTCGGTGATTGTCTTTTGTACGCCCATTTCTTCTTTGATCGTTTCATTTCGTATTCGCTCTAGCCTTGGCGTTGTAGCAGCTCGTCTTAAAGCACCCATTTTGTAGCTTCTAACTTTCTTTTTACCTGTTCTTTTATTCTCCATGTTTCGCATCCGTACATCAACGTGCTTTTAATCATACTATCGTATATTCTTTTTTTACTTTCTTTTCCAATTGCTGTGCTCCATAGAATTCAATTTAATGATCTAATTATTTGTTTTGCGTTGTTTATTCTTGATTTTATTTGAACATCATCTGTTCTTTCTTCATTAAAGTTTATTCCCAAGTATTCGTAGCTGTTGCAGTCTTTTCATACGTTCGTTGTTTTCTAAGATTAAATCAGCTGTTTCTTCTCCGACACACAAATACTGCGTTTTTTCTAAGACTGTCGTATTTTATAAAACAGTATTTAATTACAAACGAGTATCCAAGTTTTCCTTATTTCTTTTTCTTCGTTGTACTCCAGAGATTAGGAACATTACAGCTGAAATAATTAGACATAAAACTCGTGTCTGGCTGCGCAGTGTAAAAAGATCTCATTGCGCATGCGTAGCTTTGACCCCTTGTTTTGTGTTCAGAACAGCGACATTGGATGGTGTATCACATGGTTGTGTGTCATGGTTAGTCACCTGAAACCCCACTTAGTGCACTGCCTTCCCTGCCCTCACTACAATCTGCGCTAACCGTTTCGTGTCTTACTATTTCATCTGTACCTGTTAATATAATCGAACCGGTGCACAGTGTGTATCGAAGGAACGCTGTATTGTCCACGTTTACTGCAACACCCGTTTCCTCATACCACCGCCGCCACTTATACGTAGACTACACGTTTACGTAATTAACTAAACGAGCGAAGCAAGTTCTTAGTTTCTACTCGACCGTTCGTCTGTTTGGGGTATGTTTCACGATAACCTTTGAACGCATTAATCTATTTTCGTAAAACTTGGCAGGCGTGACAAAATGTCTTTACCCCCCACAGAAGCATGTTGTTTTTGCAACTCGTGCCCCAACAAATAAGGCGAGCGGGAGGCATAATGTTAAGGGCCCAAAACATGGGCGAATGTTTAGATTAAATTTCAAGTTCCATGCGGGATATCAAAGTGACACTTTGTCGTTTGCGGACGATCAGGCTATTCTGTCGGACTCGGAAAACAGATTGCAGATAGATATACATTTGTTAAATCGAATTTGCAAAGACTCTGGATTGCAAATATCCACATTTAAGACCAAGGTGTGAATACTGATCCCGTACGGGGAAAAATTGTTATAGATGGTACTGACCTGGAACAAGTTAATTATTTTGAATATCTGGGCTACAGTGTGTCTTATAATGCAAGCAACGACGTTGTGAATACATTCCATAAGGTCAACCTTATGTGCGGGACCATTAGGCGAACCCTTAAGTCAGCAAGTAAAGGAACACGCCTAAAATTCTGCAAGGTGATGGCCCTTCCCCACACTTCTTTATGGGTCTGAGAATTGGACTTTAACGAAAGGCCAGGCCAGTCGCATCCAAGCAGCTGAAATGAGATTTCTTAGGCACGTGGCAGGGTATACACTCTATGAACATAGAAGAAACACCGATATACGGCAGGAGCGGAATATTATGGATATACTCGAGAGGATTGCCCAGTATCGGCTGAATTGGTAGAACATCTTTGCCGAATGGATGACTGCCGCATCCCCAAACAACAAAGGAACTATAACCGATGGGACCGAGGAGTGTGGGACTTCCGAGGAAGGAAGTGACCAGCTCTGATCTTTGCCTGTTTGAGACCGGAACAAATCTTCCCTGGTTTCACCCTTGAAGATGATGATGATGATATCAAATGAGTGATTCGTGTTTGATGATATCAAACAGCTGCATGATTGGTGTGTCACCCGGTTGTGTGCTATGGTTGGTCACCTCACACCGCACTTCCTGCACTGCTTTCCCTGCCGGCACTACAATCTGCGCAGACCGTTTCATGTCTTACTATATCGTTTGTACTATCTTGTTACGTGTGGCCAGATAACACAGTTTCAGACAACTTGAGAATCGTACACGAGCACGCTCGCTTATACACAAAGGCATACGGAAGTAATACATAATTGTGAAGTAGCGTGCCATTACGCAATAGTAACAGGCAGTAGACAGCAGCGAAAGACCAGGCGTGGTAACACCCTTGGTGGCTCATAGGTGACAGACACTAGAGATGTCAACAAAACCAAAAAAATTGCATGCCCATGTACGCGAGCCCGCGTGCGTATATTTATAACAAGGCGTTGAGTACTAAATCGCGCCTGGTTTAACACAATGAGCTGTTACAAGAGATCTCCAGAGGCAGTCAAAAACATGAAGTCAGAAAACATCCAGAGTCAGACACGAGAGGATTGTTAAAATTACAGAAACAATTATATAGAACGAAGAGGAAGAGGGAGAGCGGGGAAGAGAGACAGAAAGAGAGAGAGGGGGGAGAGAGAGACAGGTAGACAGGTAAATAGAGTGAGAGGATAGGCTTGTATGATGAGGGGATTCATGTTGTGACTCACTTGACGATTACGTAAGTCACAAGAGCGCCAAGCCAATTCACATGTGATTTCCATTTTACCTGTCTGCATATTTCACGCAATTATGAAATTCGTAATACGTGCAGCTTCGCGAATCGTATGCACCGACGCTACGAACAATGGGTGTGCTGTATTGTTTGGCAAAACGGGAATTAACAAAATGAATACCCGGGGTTTGTCCTTAGTGTCTGCTCTCTCGTACTGGGGCAGAACTTTGCACGTTCAAGTGTACCACGACAACGCCACCATCAACACAAAGTTTCACTGCTGTAAGAATTCATCTCAGTTCTGATGGGAACAGACCCTGAGACTATACATAGAAGTAGAAGAACAAGGTGACGTTATGACTAACTGTCAGTCGGCGGATGCGCGGGCTCCAAGTCCAAGTCCCAGGGTGTGCAGACCCGAAACGGTGCTTTACCGTCTTTGGTAGGTCTCGCAGGATGGGTGGCCGACCGGTGATTGATGGGAGGTGGGTCAGGGCTTCCAGTGGCTTTCCCAAGTCAACATCTCAGAGACCGGGGGGGGGGCGAACACGGTGCGCCCCGTTTGTGCCACGACCGCTCCGGGCCCGCGGAGGATTAGAACTGGACGTCTCCAACCCAAGGGTACTGACCATAACATCGTCAGACGCCTGGTCAACGTTCAGAACAATAGACCCCCAGCTCGATGGAGAGCCGGGGATGGTATAAGCTATACCTTATAACATCTCTATCATTCTTTTGAGTTTATGCCTGTCAGTCGTAGTCGATTTTTTAGCTCCACCCGTTTAGTTGCTTTCTTAAATTCCTGTATATCACTTAAACAAAGACGACGCGTAACCAGGAAATGATTTATGCGATAAACGTAGACATAACAACACTGAATTAACACATTCGAAACGTTACGACTACTTCAAAGTTGTTGGTATATTAACAGTGTGTACTGTCACTTCTCGGTGTAGTTATGGCTACTATTATTGCCGATTATTCTACGCAACAATAGGCTGAGTTGTTGGTATATTGACAGTGTGTACTGTCACTTCTCGGTGTAGTTATGGCTATTATTGCCGATTCTTGTACTCACCAATAAGCTGAGATGTTGGTATATTGACAATGTGTACTGTCACTTTTCGGTGCAGTTATGGCTATTATTGCCGATTCTTTTACGCACCAATAAGCTGAGATGTTGGTATATTGACAATGTGTACTGTCACTTCTCGGTGTAGTTATGGCTACTATTATTGCCGATTCTTCTACGCAACAATAGGCTGAGTTGTTGGTATATTGACAGTGTGTACTGTCACTTCTCGGTGTAGTTATGGCTACTATTATTGCCGATTCTTCTACGCAACAATAGGCTGAGTTGTTGGTATATTGACAGTGTGTACTGTCACTTCTCGGTGTAGTTATGGCTACTATTATTGCCGATTCTTCTACGCAACAATAGGCTGAGTTGTTGGTATATTGACAGTGTGTACTGTCACTTCTCGGTGTAGTTATGGCTACTATTATTGCCGATTCTTCTAAGCAACAATACGCAGTGGGCTTCCCAGTTTGAGAAGAACGTAACAATCACCACGTGCTGACTAAGCTGCAGCTCAGATATCGAGTCCCTCCAGCTTATTAGCTTAGTCTGGAAACATCGTACTAGTGCTTCGAATACCACCTTAAGTAGGCTACTAAAATACGAACCCATTACCAACGAACGTATTCGATGTCCTTTTTAAGTTTCAACAAAATTCAAACCCAGAACAATGCTTTCAGAATTATTGTACCTTGGATTATCACAACTACTGAGACAGCATGAGAGGCTCTATTCAGTGTTCAGGTGCTATTCCAACGATGTATAGATGTAAACTGTGATGTTTTTGCATGTTTCATCAATTACCAGAAGGCCTTTGACCGAGTCCAACATCAGAAAATGATGGATATTCTGAAAAATATTGGATTAGGTGGAAAAGACCTAAGGATAATAGCTACATTGTACTGGAACCAATCTGCAGTGGTTAGAGTAGATAAAGAGAAAACTGATGAGGTACAGATTCTGCGTGGAGTAAGACAAGGATGTATACTATCTCTGCTTTCATTCAACATTTACTCGGAAGGTACTTTTAGAGAAGCTTTAGATGATTGTGATGTGGGAATCTCTCTGAACGGTGACAGAATAAATAACATACGTTATGCGAATGATACCGTCACATTCACAGATAGCTTAGAGGGGCTGCAACAACTAATGAATAGAGTGACAGAAAGCAGCCGTCGATATGGTCTAGACATCAGTGTTAATAAAACGAAGCTAATGATTGCATCTAAGAACAAGTTCACAAACTGCACCCTTAATATAAACCAAAGGCCAGTTGAACGTGTAAGCAAATTTACATGTCTTGGTACTATAGTCAATGAACCATGGGACCACTCTCAAGAAATAAAGAGCAGAATTGAAAAGGCAAGAGCAGTGTACACTAGAATGAGCAGTTTATTCAAAAGTCACGATTTAACAATAAACACAAAGATGAGACTTTTACGCTGCTACGTATTCTCGGTCCTGTTCTACGGTGTAGAATCTTTGACTCTGACTGAAGCCACAACTAAAAAGTTGGAATCTTTGGAAATGTGGCTTTACCGTAGAATACTGAACATTTCATGGACAACACATAGGCCTATAATTAACTATGAAGTTCTTAGAAAGATGAAGAAAGAAAGTGAAGTTATCAACACAGTGAAGATAAGAAAGCTTCAACATCTGGGACATCTCATGAGAAATGAACAGAGATTTTACATATTGCAGTCTATACGACAGGGAAAAATACTTGGAAAGAGAGGAGTTGGGCGACCGTGAATCTCATGGATGAGAAATCTAACGACCTGGTTTGGCGTGAATACAACTGACTTATTCCGTGTAGCAGTACAGAAAATTAAAACAGTCTGTATGATATCGAACATCCGAAACAGATAGGAACTATCAGAAGAATAAGATTGAGACAGCGGTCTAGCGCAAAAAAAAAACCGCGGCTAGGGTCAAGTCCAGTAAAATTATTTCCGGGTTGTTGGTCCTTAGTCCTCTTGCTGAACATTTTCATCCAGACGTTTCAACAGTTGCGGCAGTCGTCTTCAGTGGAGCTTCCGTTCTGCTCCGTCTTGGTCGTCGGAAAACCCACTGAAGATGACTGCCGCAGTTGCAGTCGAAACGCGTGAAGGTATAACAAGAGGGCCAAGGCCCAACAACCCGGAAAACAAAATAATTTTACTAGAGTTTTTTTTTTTAAACTAAATACGTACGCAAAAGATTAGTGGCGCCATCTTCCCGACGGCTTGTCTTTGAGTTGCTGTTTCTCTGTCTGTCTCTCAGCGACATCTATTCTTTGAAATAAATCTCTTACCGCTGGTTATCACACACACACACACACACACACACACACACACACACACACACACACACACACACACACACACACACACACACACACACACACACACACACACACACACACACACACACACACTTATTAAAGTTTGTTTACGTTACACAAATTCTATTTTCCACAAAGCATTCTTCATCTCGGATACAGTGTTTTATGTACTACACTGAGCGACACAAACCGGGAGGCATTTAGCGCTTGAGAACTTGCTTTGTGCCAAACGAATTCCTTTGCTATTTCAATACAGCAGTAGAGATATGTATTATACGAAAAGTATGTTTGGATTCGGAATGAATATTTCCAACGAATACCCGTTCGTGTTTACGTTCAGCCATGGTCGGCTCTAGTAGAAGGGCGGAATATTAAACGTGGCAACACTGGAACCAGCTGATATTCTGAGGCCGACTAGACGATTTCTTAATTTATGTATTTCAATAATCAAATCGCGTCATTTTTAATTGCCGGTTAACCCAGTTTTATAAATTCTTCATTTTTGCAAATTAAAACTTTATTATGTAAAATACTGTTACATTATTTAAGAAATATAATAATTAACTCATTCCTATCATATGAATATATGATACGAATTCAGTAATTCGAACAAAATTAATTCATTAGGCGTAACACTAATTCACTAATTTCTTCAACTTAAACCTATAGTACTAAGTGCGCACAGACCTATAATCTAGATTTAGCTATGAATAGGCCCACTCATGATTTTAGTAATGCTATGAAAATAAATCAAAATATAACATGTTCACTTTAGCTATTTTCTTACACTATGCTTATAGGCCTCAGACGCAACATTGGCACGTTTAATATTCCGGCTTTTACTAGAGCCGGTCACATGGTTCCGCCATGCTCATATATTACAATATAATACAGTGCACGAAACAACAAATGAATAGTCGCGAAAAGCTGCATAAATCTCGCGTCCACCGTACAAACTAACGACTAATTAAGTGGCTCTAGGTGTTTCACTAATTAGCAACTGATTTCACTATATTACAATCTAGAGATTAAATAGATTATGGAGAGTATTTTTATTTGTTGGGTTAAAATTACCAGAATTGGTTTATGTATTTTGGATACACTATATATAATTTTACATGTACCTGGCCTGCAGTAAGACAGTAAGGACACCTTCTCCTTAAATTCTAAAAAGAAGGTGTTAAATTTTGTGAGAGAATATAAACACGTATGCTTGATATTCTGTCGTCTGCTTTGATGCTAGTTCACCATTAGGAGCGTTTTCTGTTCGCCTAGGATGTTTTCTCGCTAAGGATATAAAACACCTTTGACTGTGATTAACTGTAGTGATCTGGTAGTGAGTAGCAAAGTGAATAAGATATTCTCATGGCTACTCGATACGCTTACGTGACAATAATTTTGTTATGAATAGTTCATTTTTGTTAATTCTTCATTTTTGCAAATTAAAACTTTATTATGTAAAATACTGTTACATTATTTAAGAAATACAATAATTAACTCATTCATATGATACGAATTCAGTAATTCGAACAAAATTAATTCATTAGGCGTAACACTAATTCCCGTAAAGACTATGGGCACGGAAGAATGTGGACACTATAGGAATCGAAGATCCCTCGCATGGGATCCGAGGATGGCATACTGTGGCTCGCAGGTCATACTACCACTCCAGAAACACATGACGGGTCTAGTGTACACTACCTAGCTTGTGAAACCACAACCCATTGTGAAGCCTTCCCCATTTCGGGAATCCCGGGGGAGAGGACCCCGGCCGAGCTGTTCACGATCACGTGGTACCATTTTCGGGTACATGCTGTGCGCACGCGACGACCCACGATGCCCTGAATCGTCGCGGGTCCGACCTCCGGGTACACCGAATTAGGATCTCCTCCGAAGGTCTAAGGTTTTCTTTCCCTCAACCGTCTACTCCACCAGGTCACTGTGAGGCCGGGTCTTCAACACCTCTCCCGCCAACTACGTAACTCCACCGATTATCCGGACAACAGTTCACCAAGCAGGTGGACTCAAGTGGGTTGGATCGAGCGCAACTAGCGTTCACCTGTGTTTTAACGGACATCACACAGCTGGATAGAGAGACTAGACACAGCTAATGATCAGGGAACACAAACACTGGTTCCCTTTCTCGCAGTGCTACTTGGACCTCGAGTAAATACCCCATTCACTCTTCGCGCGGTGATAAATTGTACAGAATTGTAAATTCTGTAACACACACACACACACACACACACACACACACACACACACACACACACACACACACACACACACAGTTTATAATTTTAAATTTACATAACTTAATATTTTATTTAGTCGCGGAACTAACGGTATATTTTTTCCGAGTTGCCATGTTTATTGAATGAACTTCTACCGAGAGTGTTCATTTGCCACAAACTGCATACATCTTTGATTTGTGCATCACTTAATGTCTTCTTTTACCTAGTTTTTGTAGAGTAATGAAGAGAGGGGAGCTGTTGGGCGGTGGGGGGAGTGACACTTGACTTTATTGTATTATTCAGTGTCCCGTGCGTCTAGTCTGTCTGCTTGTCTGTCTGTCTATGAACCGTGTTTTCTCAACGTCTGGGTTTCATTTGAAACGTTTTTAAATTACGAGTTTTCTCTTGCCTCCGCCGTTGACGATACTCGTTTCTCCTGCCACACACGCACACACACACACACACACACACATTTCCTTGCAGTTTCCGACCAATTCCTCACCTTTCTGTGCTCTCTGTGCTTTGTTTATTATCCTTTTACTTTGAAACGTTATTGTAGCTGAACAGAACTCTTTAATTATTTCCGACTGCTGTTTTAACTACAAACAGTCTTTATCTCTTTCTTTCTTTTCGAACAAACAATTCTTTTCAAGTTGAGATGTGTATATCTAGTTTTATATATCTATCTATATATATATATATATATATATATATATATATATATATATATATTTAGTCATTTTTTGCTACAGTCATGCACACGTGCAATAAACACTGGACATGAATTCCCAGACATAACAAAGATTACACTAATAAAACACATACCACACAAAGGCACCATAATGAACATTTGGGAATATTTGCAAATTTATAAAGATAAAACACAAAACAAACTAATACCTGAACAAATACAAATCAATACATAACATGACACAATTTTCAAAGCGCTCAACATAGAAAATACCCAAAATACTAACATATACACCACAATCACACACAATAATACCAATTTAAAGCACCAGAGGCCAACAGGAAACCACAACAACAACCAACCAACACACAAATACCTAACAAGACTCAAAATCAGGAAGGCTGAAGATGGGAACACAAGGCTTCCAAATAAGGAGAAAATATCTTGAGGTAAAGTGATCATCAATATTAAATATTAAATTATATATATATATATTGCGATAGAACACAGGATCATGATAAGGAATGAACTATGTCTTATGCATGGATGACGAACATTCTCCTGTTTAAATTTGTCTCTTGTTCAAATTGTTTTTTTTTAGCTATAGTTTTTATATTGTATTACCGATAAGAATTTAGAATAGGTCAAAGTATTAAAAATTTTATTCGCCATTTTTCTATGTAATGTGTTTGTGAAAGTGTGCGCGGGTGCGCGAGTTATTAACGTTTTTCTATTGTGTCCGTTATAATTATCCGATTTACATGAGACTTGAACAAGACATAAAGTTTAATATTAGCTACAATTTCCCTATATTCTGTGATCTTCAAATAACTGTTAAATGTGAATTTGTGTTATATGAAATCTTTATATGAAACTCACTCAAGTGTGAAGTAATAAAATCCCAGATAATTATCTGTGCAGGCTTTGACAATTCCATGCAAAGTGTTGCATGAAGAAATATTCGTGCCGTGTGCACAGTATCATGTGACCGATAATTGGCCAATTAGAACGCAGTAAAATCATTGAAAATTGTCTGTTTTCATGTGCAGATCAACGGCAGTTCATCTTGACCATTCGTCAAGTAAACGTGCCGTCCGCGTTCAAGAAGTATCTCTTGCGCGTACACGTAAACTGTGCGAAAGGTGTACGAAAACTTGGAACTCTGTGTGAGTTATTCTACAGACCCAAGTAATTCAGTTTTAATAATATAATTGTGAATTTCAAGTATCCGTGTTAGCAGTGGGGAAGCTAGTAGTTAATGAATGGGTAGGCAAAAATCTTATCTTAAATTTTTTTTAAGGAATCACTAAAAGCGTTCAAATCGGACGCTGAGGTAGAGTTTGCTGTAAGCGAATGGTTCCACAAACAGCCGTAAGAATTTTACTAGCAGGGAATCTACAGGGTAGTGCAACAGTGGAACTCATGTCTTAATGTTAATGGAGACTTCTTTTAAAATCGTTGAATAAAAAATGCTTTACAGCTCTATATGTCTTTCTATTGAACAATCCTTGTATTAGTCATACACAATAATACAACTGATTGAACTTCAAAATTTTAAACTTGATTAGTTTCTATATATATGTTTAATGTTACAAATAATTCAAATAACAATCTTGATCATCTGTTAGTTCAGCGGAATAACAGGGACACGTTTAATAACCGCATAAAATAAACACACTTATAAACAACACAGGCGCTTTAACTTCACTGTTTGGACCACAGAAGTGAGGCATGCCTCAACGCTCTGTGTACAGCGCGCGACAATCCCCCCTCCCTTCACTTCCCTATCATACCTGCACATTGCTTACATACGATGTATACAAAAAACGCTGAGGCAAGTTCAGGTTGCCTCATTCGCTTTAAACGAGCTATGCCGAATCTCACCTGTCACCATCTAGCGGTCGCTCAGTAAAGCACGTTTCGGTTTAATAAATTCGACAGTCGCGTTAACAATGTATAATCTTTACGTTATGTTGTTCATACGTATTTATAATTTTTATTCTACAGAATTTTTTAGGGCAGGCATTGCTTCAATTGCCTCCATGTAACGTCGCCACTGCGTGTTAGTCAAGATATCCTCATAGGGAGTTCTACCGACCGTGGTAGAGCTGGTGACGCGAGGACACTTGAAGACGAGCCGGAAGTTGTACGCCTTTACACCGCTTTTCATTAAACACCCACGTTACACCTTGAGATACGTAAATAAGTAAAACAATATTAAAACATTTTTAAAAACCTTTAACAATCATTAATCAGTGTTATCGCAGCGAGGTAGTGTTGCAGTCGACGAGCAAGTTCAGCGTGTTTATGGTCAGGACATCAGCCCAGCAGAATCCACGAGGGAAGGACACGCGAGATATACACATCGCCTTCAGCCACCTCGCCGCATCAAATTGGAACATCTTCATTCAAGTAACAATTTCAGATCTGAACTTTATATAAACTGTTTTCAAACAATATTTCAAAATTCATAACATTTGTGTATGTTTAAAATATATCGTATGAACTATTATTCGTTCGTTCACAGACTTATCCAACATGAGCATGTATTCTTACTATGACATATTTTACACTGATGTTACACACATTCATCCATCCTATATCCTGGTATATTCCTTTAATCATCTTTAAATCTAATATTTTCCACACACTTATCCCTACAGTTACTATAAACTAAATCGTCTCTAATTTCAGCAGGATATAGGCCTGACACAACGTATACATCCTTATAATTAGACTTATTAACATTAGATCTATTGAACTGTTTTTTGTTATTGTTTTCTTTATTTGTAATTTTATTTGTGCTTTTTATTTTGTTGCACGGACTCACGCCGTGCAACCTTACTCGTTTTTTTTGCTCTTCATTTGAATTTACTTCAGTAATAGCT